>JBBPCX010004764.1:0-18307 GCA_037974365.1 Hydrocynus forskahlii
ATAGGCAGGCTCTCTCTGGGTCCTGGGTGTGCAGATTGTGGCGCGAGGCTGATTTTGATGCGCCGCGCCTCTTTATTTCCGATTAGAATAAAGACATTAGTATACAGGAGTGGTGTTACGGTTATAGAGAGGAATATATAGTGTGCGGAATCTGTCTGTATGTCCGGAAATGAATTTATGGATCAGTGATATTTTGAAGAGCAGTTTGTGCAAGGACATGACGTCACGACCCGGAGTTTGATGTGTTGATGGTGGAGTGTAATGGTGGAGTTTTGTGGTGTTTGAGAAGTAATGGTGTATTGCACCGTTTCCGCCCCTGTTTCCCTGCCCTGAGAGTCAGAGATGTCCTCTAAGAAGAAGAAGGCTGTGAGTCAAGAGGAGCTGCGGCGCCTCATGCGCGAGAAACAGCGCGCGACCGAGCGGCAGAAGCGCGTGCAGTCTCCCTTCGCCAAGTACACGAGCTCAGGCAGGTTGGTGTGCACGCTCTGTGGGGAGCACGTGAAGAGCGAGGCCGTGTGGCAGGCGCACGTGCTGGGCAGGGGCCACAAGGAGAGGGTGGGACGGCTGAAGCAGGAGGGACAGGAGGGACAGGGGGGACAGGGGGCGCAGGAGGGGGGACAGGGGGCGCAGGAGGGGGGACAGGGGGCGCAGGGGGTACAGGGGCTGAAGCAGGGACAGGGGGTTTTGACAGGGAAGAGGAGAAAGGAGGAGGAGGAAGAGGGACAGGCACAGGCCAGCAAGAAAGTGAAACAACTGGAGAAGAAACAAGATGAGGAAAATAAAAAGAGTGCAGGTTTGCCTGCAGACTTCTTCCAGACCAAAGGTTCAGTAGGCCTCGGGCTCCTGGCTGGACAGTATGGTGGTGGTGATGATGAAGATGATGAAGAGAAGGAGGAGGAGAAGAAGGAGGGGAAAGATGAAGGCAGCAAGTCAAGTACCGCTGGTCTACCAGCGGATTTCTTCGAGTCCTCCTTGCCCCCGGACGAGGAGACGGAGGGCAAGGCCGAGCCGCCGCCGCCGCCGCCTTTACCTGAGGGCTTCTTCGACGACCCGGTGAGGGACGCACGTGTGCGTAATGTGGACACGCCACGCGAGCAGATGGACCGCGAGTGGGAGGAGTTCCAGAAGGAGATGAGGATGGTGAACAGCGCCTCGGATGCCATTGTGGCCGAGGATGACGAGGAGGGCCGCATCGAGCGCCAGATCGATGAGATCGATGAGCAGATCGAGTGTCTCCGCAGGGTGGAGCTCCTCAGGGCCAAGCAGGAGGCGGCGCAGGGCAGGACGGACAAGCAGGTCACACAGGAGGACGGAGACAGCCTGGACGGAGGGGAGGCCGCAGAAGAGGATGAGGAGGAACTGCTGCATGTGCTGTCTAGAGACTGGAGGGCCAAGGGGGCCCTCGTGTAGCGCTTGCTGCTTCTCCTTCTGAGCTCCAGCCTCTAACTGTACAGGTGACTCCTGGTTGATGGACCTACAGTGGGGGGTGTTCATCAGGAGGGGGTTTCCAGGTGTAGCATGTGTGTTTGAGCTGGGAATAGAACAGGCCTCTGACCCCCCCTGCCCCCCCTCTGCCCCTCCCAGTGAACTCTGCAGGCCTCTGAACCCCACCATACCCCCCACCCCACCCCACACCCCCAGGAACTCTGCAGGCCTCTGACCCCCCCCAGGACACCTCCCTGGACACCCCTTAACCACAGCGTGGACTTTTGTTACATACTGAGTGTGCTTTTCATTGTTTGGATTGTATGAATGACCAGATATTTGTCAAAAATTGTCTCAAGCCTTTTGTCCAGGGTTCTATTTTCTTATTGTTCTCCATTAAATCTCAAGGTCATTGCAAGCCGTGTCTGAAATCTAAAAAAAAGCCTACAATCAATTGGTTCTCTTACTGCAGTGGTTCCAACTGAAGGCTTTTAGACAGTTGTACTTTCTGCTCACTCCAGACCACTTTCCACCTCACAGGACCAGAGACCGCTCAGGTAGTCCTGGGCATACCTGGGGCCAGTGACACAAAGTGAACTGCCTGGTAGACCCTTCAGCACAAACCTTTTATGTTCTCACAGAGGAGACAAAAATACCCAGTTTCATGATGGATGACGGGTCTTGTGTATGTGTTAGTTTTCTCCTGCTCTGAATATAACTTTCTAAAACCTCATGAAGGAGATGAGTGAGCTGGTGAGATGCGTGATGTAGGGGTAGTGGTTAAACTCGGTGTGTCCAGTCTAATAGGACACCTTAGGGTCATACCAAATTTAAGTGGTTAAAAAGGTCAGATAATTGGTAGTAGTATATTTGCTGGTGGCCTAGTGGTTAGGGAGATGTCCCTGCAATCAGAAGGTTGTGGGTTCAAATCCCAGCACTGCTAGTGTCTTAGCTGTGGTACCCTTGAGCAAGGTTACACACTCTGCTCCCTGGGTGCCCCTCATTGGTGGCAGCCCCGTTTCACTTGATGAATAGGTTAAATGTAGAGAAAGAATTGTTCACACTGTGCTGTGCTGTGGTGTGTTCAAGGGTGACTATTAGGGGCCACTTAATATTGTACATTTTTAGATGTTAATTTCTACTAATATAGTTACAGTGCTTTACTGACAGTTTTGCCTTAACTGTCACAGATAAACTACAGCAACTTACACATCTTGGTTATTGCTCACAGAATTGTCACGGCAGCAGTAACGGTCGTTTCATTTATTACCTGTACGCTATTTCCCGTGTTGTGTGGCACCAAACCAACGGTGCCACATATTTATACCACACTAAGCAGTACTAAGCAAAAATGTACATTTAAAGTGTATAATACAAGTTACATTTTCTTATATCAGTTTAACAGTGAATCATTCAGTAAATATTACAGTTCAAAACCTAAAAATATATGTTAATGGAGGAACATTTTAGCTTGAACTCTTTTAGCCCAGTTGTTGAGAAAATCAGATCCTTTAAAACTAATTTATTTTATCTTTGTTAACTCAGTGGTCCTTAAGACCAGCGAAAGAGTCAATCATCATTTGATTCACTGCAAGATGGTTGAATTCTGTTGTGAGGTTAATGTAAAGATTAGGTGTGGAAACACTGGATGTGTTCTTTTAAACAGTGGTATTTTGAGTATTGTCAGTTCAGCCTGTATTGCTGTGATTTATTTAAACAAGGTGACTCTCACTGGGCTCCCAAGCGGCACAAGCATTTAAGATTTGACCCCGTCATTAGGGGGTCACGGTCAAAGAGGTTACTTGCAGATATCAATAAGATAAAGTCATTGATATCGGCCAATATCTCCCAACCCATCATCCAGGCCTTAGTAATGTCAGCAATTCAGCATTTCTGAACAAAAACAGTACAAAGTGAGACAGGGGAACCAGTTTCAGATAAATTAGACCTTTATACATGTTATGTTAAAAGCAAAATGCAAAGCAAACCTGAATTATAATGTACAATGCTGAGTATTTTACACCAAGTTCCCTGCCCCACCCCATCAGAGGAACAATCTTTATTAATACGTAAAGGAGTTAAAATTAGCCCGAGCACCAGCCTGCTGACAAAGCGTACTGCTCCGGCCCAAACCGTCCGATACTGAACACTTTCAGCCAGAACTGTAGCCCCGCTGGGGAACTATCAGTCATTCTGTGCCATTCTGATCTCAAATAAGACCAATTATAACTAGAACAAGATTTGTTTTTTTCCCCAAATAATTGTTTTTCTGCTCTCAAAACCAAAAAGAAAGCTGACTGCCTTGACATGCTGTAGTCTGGATTATAAACAATGACTGGATGAAAACTGACACCAGGACGAAAGCAGTGCTACTGTCACTAGGCTGATACTCAGGCCAATGCGTATTTTATATGTATTTACATTACTGAACATTGGACAGTTTAATGTAAATGCGTAAAATATGAAACATTAACATAAAAAAACAACACTTAAGTCAAATCAGTGTTTTTTTTTTCCACTACCTGTTGAGAGAACATAAGAGAAACACTAATTCCAATTAAGCCTTTGGGGCCAGTTTCCTCAGACGAGGATCAAACTTACTCTCCGGTGAAAATGCAACGCTGATGTTCATTCTCAATTAAAAATCCTATTTCGTCTAGGCTTAGACTTAGTCTAGGTCTGGGAAATCAGCTTACAGAGTCTCGTTATTGCTACATCTGCTGAATTAACTAATAAACTGTGAATTAAATAATTTAGAAAGCGTATCTTCATAGCCCTTCAAATTGTACACCGAGATTGTGATTAGAAGGGAATACATTTCAATAGAAGATATTACTAAGGAAGATTAAAAAGACACACACAAAAAAAAGAACCACTACTTACTAACCTGTGAGCATGATTGTGTACTTATAGGAGCACATGACTACAAACATTCAGAGAATTATAAGTGGGAAATGGGAGCATTTTGTGAGAATAAATCTAGGGTAATCTCTTCATTTTAAGGTTAGGCCTCAAAGTAGCCAGCAGGACACTGCAAGTTCTGGTTAACTATTCATATCTGTCACATTCACATGTACTTATACAAACCCATACACGTTCAGTTTGAGAGTCTTCAGTTCTTCTGTACCGTGAGCGGTTACGTCAAATCTGCTGCCACCGAAAGATGACGTCAAAGAGAAAAGCTCAATTGGTGACATGTACCCTGTGCTGGTGGCATGCAAAAAGGATCCGCCCAACGTTTACGATTCAAATACTGATTTAAAGAAGTTAGAAAGTGCAGCAGTTAATGGGAGCCCCCACCCACCCTTGAACAGTATCCACTGAGGCAGCGGGTTGTCCAGCTGTTCATTCAGGGCTCAAGGGTTCTTGTTTCATCTTAACTTTCTTCATGACCGCTCCACGATCAGGAACCCAGCCCCACCCCATCCGTTTGATTGGTTAACAAAAACCAAGGACTCGGCTCACAGACCAATCGCAGCCTGGAGCTCCGCCAAGGAATATCTGAGGTCTCGATCTACATCGTAAGCCTGGAGAAGGTGGGTGTCTGGAGTGGACGACCCAAAGATCTTCCTCAGGTCCTCATATGACACGCCTCTGGGGGTGTAGTCCAGCTGAGCTTGCAGGAGCTTCTGCAAATCTAAGAGAAAAGAAGCAAAATTTATGAAGGTGCGTCTGATGTCTAACGCCACAAGAAGAGCATTCGTCATTCATATGCTGAATTTAAGCCAGGTCATCAAAAACATCAAGGGCTGGTTTCCCAGACAGGGCTTAAGTCTAGTCCTGGACTATATGTCTCTTTCGATGGAAAATCCTCATGCAGAAAACTGTGTAGTCCAAGGTTAGACTTAATTCCAATCTGCGAAACTGGTCCTAAGAGAAATAAATATCTCCCCCAAACATGCTTGAAAAAGGAAGATTTCAAGAATTACAGAGACTGGATTTGTACAATAATTTTAACAAACTGCATGAGAAACCAAACAGAATAACCTTCAAAAGATTTGACTCCTGGAAATGTTAGGTGTTGTGGTGTTGGTGGGTTCTCTCTCCTTACACGACTCTTCAGAAACCGTGGAAAGCGAGTGGGGTTAGAAGCTGAAGACTGTGTGGGACCTTAGGGAATGACAAGAGAACACATGAGATTTCACATACATACACTATGTTAAAGGTCTGATCGCTTTCTTGACGGCAATAATCGATTTATACCAGAATCTCCTTTGTTTTGTGTCTCTTCACTTCTGTCTTGGTCATCATGGTCCACCGCTGATGGAGAGTCCTAAAGACAGCAGATAACAAATACACTGAGATTTTCAAGACATCTGTGGCATATGACAACTATGAACCGTTAGGATTAGAAAAACTCTAAATAAATGGAAAATTAACAGATGAAATATCCTTATTTGGGGATTCTTCTCAATACTGCCTCCATGTGCATCCTGATATTTTACTACACTACACAAAATTGCTGATGTGTGTACTGAGAAAAACTTCAATATACTAAAAGCTAGGGATGCACCGAATATTTGGCCACCGAAATATTTTTTTTAACGTGACCGAAACAGTGATGATGCAAACAATTAGAGTCAGCATGTCTGCTGTGTGGCGCTGTGACACTGGCCCTCCAGGACCAGATCTGGGGCCCTGCTTTAAATTGTGTGTGCCACTTCAACATCAACTTAATTTGGTTGATTCCTTTAAAGAAGTGAGTGGGTCATGAAATTGTAAGGAGGTTGTGTGTCTGGGTCTTTAACAACTGCCCTTTTTTCTCCTATTTTTAATGATTAAATGTTTTGTTTTTTAACAGTGGGTGTGATGATACGCACATAATCATGTGTAACAATGTGTAACAAAAGGACAATCAGACATATTAAGAACGAAAGAAATAGGATTTTGGCAATAAAAAACATCTACAAGACCCTCAGTAATCTGATACAGACATCTCTCAGTAATCAGGTTTCTTTTCAAACTTCACTGCTACGCAACTCACCAATTAAGTCACCACAACACAGCAAATTATTCAGGCCAACACTAGTTTATTAGTATTTATTTTCATGTTAATGCATTTAGTTACTGCCCAGATTAACCATTTTTCCATAAAATCATCTCCGATATCTAAGACTTTTGCCCAGAATTGTATGTTAATTAAAAAAAACGATTAAAAACTCAAGGCATATGTTTACCGTTTGGGTCTTTTGTTGGTTCTCTCCTTTCTTCTGATCCTCTATAAAAGTCTGAATCATCTTTACATCATGCTGAACGCTAGTAAGTGTGCTTCCAATTGTAGCAACACTCTGTGAGGGGGAAAAAAAATAAAAGAAAATGTAAGAGGAGTAAAATGGTTTTAGGAGTACAAAGAAAACAAGATTACTACCCATGGTTCCTGACCATGGGAAAATATTTTTCCAAGATTATATATCACCATCATCTTCTGTTGATCAAGCCCTTAGAAAAGGCTTACCTTCTGAAGCTCCTCGACTGTTGTTGGCAGAGTAATCAAGTCTGATGCTGATTTAATGTTTGCCTTCAGGTGGTTAACAGCAGAGTCCAATGTACTTATCTACACAGCGAGAAGAAAAAAGGCTCAGTGGGAAGCAGCCCCAAGGCAATCAAGCAATTTAACAGCACGTAAACAATTTGGCATCTAAGGTGAAGGGAACTACATGCGCGATGCTCTACATCCACTGTGTTCACAGTGATTTCTTTGATGCAGAATGTAAACATTAGTCAAGCTTTAAAATGCACCATTCACTCCCCAGGACTTCCCATCCACATATGGAGAGTTAGCTACAAAAACAGCCTGTTTTGAAATTCACTGTTCTTATGCTGTCAGGAAAACTAACACATTTACACCTATGGAACCTACAACACTTCAACTTTGCAATTCAAACTGAATAAAGGCGTGCTTCAACCAGGACTGCTTTTTAACAAGGCACAATACAAGGCAGCCAATCAGAGCTGAGAGTATTTACATGTGTCAGCCTTAGAGAGACAAAACAATCTGTTTAAGGGATTAATAGATATTTTTGGTACATAAATGTAAGTACGAAACAAGAGAAAAAGAATATGGGCTCTTAAAACTAGAAATACAGAACAACTGTAGATCCTGGATAACCAATTCAGTGAAGACCACCAGGGCCAGTTTAATTTAAGTTTAATTCAATCCAACTGATCTGTCTAATGATGGTGGGTCACTTTTCACTGGGCTCCTTCACTATGGCAACTTATGTTTCACACCTGTAATTTTCCAAGGCAGGTTGAGTTCAGGATCACAAGCAGCTCTTGGACCAATCAGTGAACGGATCGTTGCACTTTACTTTCTACATAGTTAAATAGTGTGATTTCAGATTCCTTTTGTTAAAGCCACCCACCACCTCAGGTTTCATGTGACTGGCTGGGTCAACAGAGAAGGTTAAGCCCCTACCGGTTGTGTTTGTTAGGTTTTGTGAAGCCTAAACCTTTCACAGGGCAAAATATGGTTTTCTTATTATTTTCTTATGTGTACACGACTTACAGCTCACACTGTTCAGCACTTCCGTTGACTGTGGCTGTTTTAAATGAGCATTATTAATAAACTTAAGTGGCGAGAGTACAACTGTAAAAATAAAAATAAAATGTATATAAGGCTGTATTTAGTAGACTCAGATCACATAATACTAATACACACATTACAATAACCATTAAATCAGCATTTTTAAATGGGCCTAACAGACAGCACAACACTGAATACAGCAAATGGTCAGCGTAAACAACAAACAGGCCATCACTCTCAGTACAATGCTCAATGCAGCTACTACATCTGTTGTTGGGTTGTTTTAGCCATTTGTATCAAAGTAATTAGACAAAAGAATGGATGAGTGACATTGTACAGTGCTGTGAAAAAGCATCTGATTTCCTCTGTTTTGCACGATCATCACAATAAATGGTTTCAGATCTTCTTACAAATTGTAATAGAAGACAATACTAACATGACTGAACAAAACCATCGTAAATAAGCATTTAATTTCTTGAAGGAAAAATGGTTTGCAGCACTTATATCAACTGTGTAAAAAACGTAAAATTCATAACTGGTTGTGCCACCTTTAGCAGCAACAACGCAGTTCTCCTGTAACTGGAGAACAGTGGTTACATTGCAGTGGAGGAATTTTGGCCTACTCTGCTTTGCAGAACTGCTTTCATTCAGCTACTACAGAGCATTTTTTATGATGGACTTCCTGGGTGAGGTCCTGATACAGCATCTCAACACAGTTCAATTCACTTCAAAACCTTGGTTTGGTCGTTTTGGTCATTCAGACGTGGTTCGGACAGCAGTCTTTCTGCATCACCCAAGACAGCTTTAGTCTCAAATCAACGACTGATGAAGACAATCTCTGGCAGGAATTTTCAGGATTCTCTGGAGTTTATTTTGACCATTGCACGCTGCAGGTTGGGACCTTTTAGCCTAATTCACATGACATGTTGTATGTAAGATTCAACAGGGCTGGATGTAATCAAACCTGGGAGTACCCGGTCTAAGTGATCCCAATTATTAGATAAATTTGGTTAATTTGCTGAGTAACTGAGGGGGAGGGACTGAATAAGGGTGCTAGATAATGGTTTTCCTCCAATAAATGAAATAATCATTTAAAAACTGTATTTTTTGTTTAGGCAGGTTTAGTTATGTATGTCTTACGTTATATTTTGTCACCCTTAGTTAACATGAAACAATTAAGAATGCCAAATACATAAAACAGAAGAAAGGTGCACTATTTCATGGCATTATTTCATCTACACAGGCAACTACTGGATGTGAACACTAGATGTATAAGGACATTTAAAGAATCAGAAACTAATTTTAATATATTGGGACCAAAACAGTACTTTAGTTCTTATTAACAAGTGACAAGGCAAGGACGACTTGAAAAATGTAACGGATTCATTTGATTTGAAAGGCACCTTTTCAGTTTCAGTGTAATACTGGTGGTAAGTGTACCTTTTTGTTGATTTCTGTGAGATTGGACCAGAGCTTATTCATGCCCTTGTCTCCGCTCTCCAAGTTCTCCAGCATCCGCTGTTTGGCCTTCAAATCCTCACTAAGCTTTGGTATTTCATGTGAGGACGCCTTCTGACTCGATTCCACTGTTAACACAAACATCACATCCTTGAAAGGCTGACAGTGACCCAGGCGTTGTAAATGCGGACTTTAATCGGGATGGTTACGCAAGATGAAATTATAATCGCAAATGTTTGCAAGATGAGAGATAGAACTAAGTACATTGCGGTTATAGTTACAACTGTATAGTTTCGAGGTGACGCCTTCATTTTCTGTCAAAGACGAACTTGATGCAAATCAATAAGAAGCAATGAGGAAAATGTGGATTACTTATTAAATAAATCACGCTGTATCTGTCTGACATTTGACGTTTTGTTTAGAATTCTAAGTGCAAACGTACTGGTGCGCAGCTGCTCTTTGAGGGAATCCAAGTCTTCTTTAAGTGCTATTTGCATCCATATCAGACCTGCACAGGCCATGACACAAGCAGCCAAAATAATAAACACACATAAGGGGTAGCAGATGGTACAGCACTGGGTGTAGCTTCTGCAAAAAAGAAAAATATACGACAATCATGTTAAATCTCAATTATACAATCCACAATAAACAGCACAAGCAGGCTCCTGAGGGGCGAAACTGTCTGAACATTGACACCAGGATTGGGAGATGCGCTTGATCCAAGGTGGTACTCAAACCATCTGAGGGCGGGGGTCCAAGACAGCACAACTGGACTAGCTCTCTCTGGGTGGCCTCGCGCTCTCTCTCTCTCCCACCATGCAGTGTGATGATAGCCAGCATGGGAGTCTATTAGTTGATGTAACATGACGGTGTTCTTCTCCAAAGCGTGCTGTCCAATAATTTGTTTGCACTAGTTCAAAAAGATGCTCCCTTCACGTGACTTGGAGGAAACACATGCTCAAGTTCTAGCTACTAGGCAGAGCTGAACAAGACTAAATAAAGCAGAAAATCTAGGAAATGTGAAAACAGCTACAAAACAAAACAAAAAAAACAGCACAAGTACAGTCAACAATGCATTTCCAAGCTCCAACCCTGGAGTTCACCACTTCAGACTTTCATGGTTTTCCTTCCCTAAAATATTTAATCCAGACGGTCTTAAGAAGGTCTTAAGCGGAGAAAAACAAACAAAATGGGTCACTGGGGGTTTTCAACAGAACACAAGAGGAAGAGATGTATTATTGTGAATCCTTCAGTAAGATCAGATGTGGAACCAAGTCTTAAACATGACATTATCCATGAAAACACTGTTTCTCTTATACAAGTTCTGGAAATAACCTGAAATGCAGAATTCCAGCCAAACTTCACAGTGGTGGTGATGGGAATCAAACATCTGAAGCACTTTTAACATCTTTAAAGGTTACCTGACAGAAAGTTATGTTAGGAATATGCTGACTGACGCCTCAGAGTTTTACTATCGTTTTTGTAAAACGTTCAGCTTAAAACACGTTTTCAAATTCTCTTTGGTACGTACAAAGAACTGTAAGGCAAAACAGCACCAAAAGAAAACTTTTAGCTTCACCCCTATTTTACCATCATCAACACCATACACTATATGGACTATTGGGTCGCCTGACCACTACACCAACAAGGACTTCAGTGACATTGCATTCAAATATACAAACTTTAATATAACAGTTGGTCCCCCTTTGCAGCTATAAAAGCTTCCAGTCTTCCTGGAAGACTTTCCACAAGATTTTGGAGTGTTTCTGAGGCCACAAGCTGCCTCCCAGCTGCCCTCAGTTAACATCTCAATGACTGAACTAGACAATAAAAACTGAAAGAAGCTTTGAAAAGCCCTTGGGTGGTTTCAGAGTAAGAAAGCCACCAAACATGCAGAGTATTATGTCCTGAGGACTGAGATTAAGAAAAAGAAGTCCTGTTTTGTCACAGCCTGGATCTACTCACTTTCTGAAGGTGCCCACACTGCTGAGGCTGGTGAACTCATCGTCCTCCGAGCTGGACTCGGACTCAGAGCCGGGCGGTTCGGTTCTTAGGAGCCGGTGTCCAGAGCCCTTCTTCTGCTTCTTCCTCTTGCTGTCTCCCAGTCCTATCAGGGCATTCAGCTCCTTACGCTTCTTCATCTTCTTCTGGGGGGTCAGCACTCCTGCCGACCCCGACTTCAGCCCGACCAGATCCAACGTTTTATCCAGTTTGGTTGTATTTAATTTTGTTGGTGGCTGGTGGAGGTGAAGAGATTCTAGTTCTGTTTACCTAACCCTCCCTGCTCCTACACTGTCACTTCACTGCTGTGTTTACAGTCAAGCCACAGCTAATTCTGCCTAATTCCTAATTCCTTCAAATTGCAAACAAAACCTCGCCATTGAGTTACGTTTCTGTATCACGGACACCCTCTGAACGGTGAGGTGCCGGTAGTAAATAAAATTGCCCAGTATTTTTTTTAAATCTCCTGCCAAAAGACTATAATCTGGTTAGCTAGTTTAGCACAATGGCTACATGTGTTTCCTCCCATTCTGGGCAAGGAAACTAGCCATCTTTGACGATTTTTCAGTAATTTCTGTCCTCTACAGGTCTCACGTCTACTCAAAGAATCAACAAAGTTTAATTTAAGCTCCCTCGGGACTCGCCCCAGCCACCCTTTTATCAATAATAACATTAAAAACCTTTAAATGTAGCTCTCTACCCTGCCGTTGCTAAAACGCTTCCTCCCGAGCAACGTCCCGCAGAATGTCGCACTTTTACCGATCTCTAATTCATGCCGTGGTGGAAATTGACCACGCGCATCATATACAAATCGCAGGATCTGCGCAGGTCTTTCATTGATCTCCAAATAATCGCGTAGGGAAAATGGCCAGTCCATATGATGAACAAATCGCAGAATCTGTACAGGTCCGGGTCCCGGGGGTAATTGATTTCAAAATATAATCCCATCATTTAAATTCTTTTTCGTTTGTCTGGAAAATTGGGTCATGGCTAAATGTGGTCCGCTGGGCTGCAGCAAAACGTTTTAATTCGTTTAATTCGAAGTTAAAACTGTTTCACCAAACAAACTGGTTCAGAGGGAGTCAACTCAGGACCTTTTGTCCAATTTCTGGACCTAAAATTGTAATCCACGGCAGGGACGAGGTTATAAATTACAGCAAGAGTTCGGTTACTTTCCTACTCATCGTTAACTACTTATCATTAACTATTTAATTAATTAAGTTTCTTATCAAAGCCTGGACAAATATGAAAACAAACTGATGGCAAGTTTTATTTTTTGTTGTTTTGTGTTATTATTATTATTAGTAGTAGTAGTTGTACCATTATTATTATTATTATTATTATTATTGTTATTATTATTATTATTTTTATTAGTCTCTTTAATTTGTATTATACTGTTATGCATGTTACTTAAAAGTCAGGACCAAAAACTGGATTAAATCTCCACACAGTCTCTGAGACATCAGGTAAAACCAATGGCAAACAATGATAAAAGATGTTAACATTACTACTTAATTTAAATGAAAACACTGTCCCAGGAAATATGTGACGTCTGATGGACGTGCAGATTATGTATGTACTGTGTCAGTCTGTCCGGGACCATAATCTGTATGTCTGCATGATGTGCAATCAACTGACTATGTGCTCTCTTGGATGTTGATGTTCAGTATGTTCATTATGTAAACTTTAGCACAAGCGATGTCTTTAAATGTCTGGATGTGCAGTACAGGGGCAGGAAATTGGCAAAAGTTGTCCAAATCAGTTGCTTGTTGTAGCATAATGTTCCTATTGAGTTCATTATATACTGTCTACATGTTTATTTACAAATGTACAAAAATTAAATGACAATTTATTAAAATAGAAAGACATCATAAATACATTCATTCTGGCTACCCACTGGACATCGTTTTAACACACAAGAAGACATTTAAAAGACCTCTAGCACCTATGTAGGATGCAAGTGATCATTTTTACAGGTTTGATTTTGGACAAAATTTTGATTGAAGCTGGAGTGCCCATTTAACTGGACAACACCATGTTTGACTGCAATTTTGGAAACATCCTCTGAGGAAACTGAGGTGCAAAGGCGCTACTCAGAGGCCGTGTTTCAGTTCAGTAAACCTGCAGTCTCAGAAATACTCACCTATTAGCACATATAAGACCTCACTGCAATCAGCATCCAGATAAAAAAATGATATGAAATAAAAAGCTGGAAGTGGGTCACACTCGACTTCCATTGCCTCTGTCGCTTGTTTCAAACTCCTTCATGACATCTACCCTTGACAGGCCTCCTAGGTTCCGAGTTCAGACCGAGGGCGTCACTTTCAGGTTTCTGAAGAGGAGCCTCAGGTGAGTTACTATTGTGAAAAAGTTCAGGTCTTTTTCAGTTTTCACTTGAGGCACATAGTGACGCATAGATGTGGTATATAGACGGGGGTTCTCGGGTGATGTGGTTGTGTTTCAGGTCTTTTTAGCACTGGGGGTTATTTTTAGGGCTGTTATAAATGGTGCCTTTTTAAAAGAAAGAGTTAATGTGACGATTTCTCATTCGGTTAATCTTAAAAAATAAATGGCTTGACTGCTATTAGAATGGTGACACAGTGGCAGAGTGTATAGCACAGCTGCCTCTCAGCAAGAAGGTCCTGGTTTTGAGTCTTGGCCATGTTGGGCGAGGGTCTTTTCTGTGTGGAGTTTGCTTGGTCTCCTTCTGTCTGGTTAGGTTCCCTCCTGGTACTCCGGTTTCCTCCCATAGTCCAAAAGCCCGGAGGTGAATTGTGGATGCTGCCTGTAGGTGTGAGTTGTTTATCTGTTTATCTGCCCTGTAATGGACTGCTGACCTCCCTGTGAAAGATAAGAAGTTCAGCTAATAGATGGATGATACTGGAGTCTTTTTTATGTTGCCAAGACAATATTTCTTGTTTTTTCAGAAAAGAGACACATTAAAAACTGACAGAACTGCATTATTATGGTAGTCAAATACCAAACCCTTTAACTAAAAAATGTATTCATGAACTGCACGCTCAGACCAAACACAGCTGCACACGTTGACAGTGCACATAAAGAAATAAGATGCCTGCACAGCACATATTAAACTCCTCTGACTGTTTTTGGCCTCTGAAGCCTTTATCCAAAGATAAGCCTATTTTCTTTCTTTGCACTTGCACTGAGCTGTTCTACTTTCAGATGTCATGAAAATATGAAAAGATTTTAATTTATCCCCTCCTGGGGTTGAAATGTTAAAGTTAGAGAAAAGACAGGACTGAGCCATACAGCCACATAAGCGCTGAAGCATTCCACAGTAAAGCCTGTGCTGGACTGTCACTGTGGTTGAAACTATCCACAGGTCCAGTCCAGACAGGAAATGTCATTTTGAAGGTGTGAAAGTAACACTGGCAGTCGTCCCGAGTTCTCTCGTCCTGATGTCACTGGTGGCTTCTTCTTAAGTGCTTAGCCAGTGAGCCAATAAAGGTCTTGAATTAGAGGTGTGCTGATCTGAAGCCTGAACTACACTATATAGACAAAAGTATTGGGACCATTATACCAACTTTAATGACATTACATTCCAGTGCATAGACTTCTATATGGAGCTGCTCCCCCCCTTTGCAGCTTTTACAGCTTCCAACTCTTTCCTCAAGATTTAGTTTTTGTGGGAATTTGTGCCCATTCATTCTGTAGTGCATTAATGAGGTCAGAAACTGATGTTGGATGAGAAGGTCTGGCTCACAATCTCTGTTCCAGTTCATCCCAAAGGTGTTGGGTGGGGTTGAGGTCAGGACTCTGTGTGGGCCAGTCCAGTTCTTCCACACCGAACTCATCCAACCAGCCGTGTCTTTATGGAGCTCGCTTTGTGCACTGAGTCACAGTCATGCTGGAATAGAAAAGGGTCAAACTGTGTCCACGAAGTTGGAAGCATGACATTGTCCAAAATGTCTTGGTCTGCTGAAGTATTAAGACTGTCCGTCACTGGGAGTAAAGCGTCTAGCCCAAACTCTGAATTAAGAGATGTGTCTCAGTACTTCTGTGTGTCTGTAACAGTCTCATCCCTCTTGTCGTGCTCATCTCTGTCACTCCCTGAGTTTGTTTACATTCACAAGTGGTTTCTGTTAGTGTTAGTGTAACTCCCACATCATGTTCACCTGTCCGCTTCTTTGTAATCCTGCCCGATCTCAGCTGCTGTGTATTTTCTTCATGTATTTAGATCCCAGTTTACCCAGAGACCCCAGACTCCATAGTTTATCACCTGTGATATTTCCCGTGTTTGTATCTGTGTCTTTCATAGTGTTTCTAGCTTTGTGTTTTCCCCGTTTGTGTTTCCTTGTTTTGTTTTCTAGTTTCTAGTCATCAGTCTCTTCTGTATATCTTGTTTATTTTATGTTGTAATACTACTACTACTACTACTAATAATAATAATACATTGTATTTGAAAAGCGCCCTTCAAAACACCCAAGGACACTGTACACAACAAAATGGTAAAAAGAACAAACATAAGAGCAGACAATTTACAGAATCTGCATAAAACAATACAAAATAATATGGTAGAGTGGAGAAGATTATGTTGAATTAGCTGTTTTGAACAGGTGAGTTTTAAGTCTAGATGTAATAATAATAATACATTTTATTTATAGTGCCCTTTTCATCACAAGAACTCAGGCATTAAAAAATAGAAAGATTGTTAAACAACAAATATAGAAAACATCTAAGATGTTTAAGTTGTGCTTTGTTTTATGTAATCAGCATCTGTGTATGCATGCATGTCTGCCTCCGGTCCTCCGTATTCACTTCACACTATCACTTAAGTGCTATAACTAAACTTGAACAATATGCTGCAAAGAGAAATACACAGATGAAGAAATGAGTAACACAAGTGGCTGTGTCTCTTGTAATGTTTATTTGGAGATATTGTTTCTGCATATTTTTGTTACTTAGTTTTAGCCTTTTTTAGCATTTTCTTCTTAATCTATTGGAACGTTTCAGGGGCACATTTCACTGCATGCTGTTCTTTGTATATATGTTGCATAACTGTGTATGTGACAAATAAAGAACCCTGAATATTGATTGGCTCCTTATTGCCTACACAGTACACTATGTAGAAATTAAAATGCAAGCCCCTGAACACAAGTACTGTATAATATGTCTAACAAAGCACCAGTGGTGATTCATTCATGTGTGCAGAATTTTATAATGGACACTGTACACTATATGGGTGTAAACACTGGAATTGTACAATTTATATAGTGCACTATGCAGGAGTCATTCAAAGTGCATCCGGACAAATGTATTATTAACAAATGTTTTATACTTGTTTAAGAGACACAGAAAGAGAGTATTGGGTTGGTTTTGGTTTTGGCAGATACTTGAATTTGTGGTATCGGTATCAGTATCAGACATTTACAAAAACTGGTATTGTACCATGCTTAGCTTTAATGATGTAACGTTTAGTAGTAAATAAAAGGTCCTAAACTAATCAGCTATTAAATCTTTTGAAGTCTGGTAGGTAGCACTTTAAGCATAATATAACACAATTATAAATCATAAATCATAAATCTTAATTATGCTTAAATCAATCGTAAAATCATAATTGTTATGAAACCAGCTCCGATAAAACAAGCTCAAACCTGCTGCATTGTTTAGTATGAAAATTAAAAAAATAACGGAGGTGGGTAAACAGTAAAGTGTTTAACAGTATATACAGTAAACCCCCGCTTATTCGCGTTCAGCAGTCGCCGATTCAGTCTCTCGCAGATTTTTTCTTAAAACCGAGCTAGTAATTGTTTGCGGAACCTCCCGCAAAGTTGTGGAAACTCCAGGTATCCTCTGCATTTTTTTTGCTTTAGTGACGTCCAGGCCTCATCCACCACGCCCTCTCGTCCTCGTGCTGGTTGTTTATGTTTGAGCGTGGCGGTTACCAAGGCAATCAGATGCACTTGAACGGAATGAGCCTCTGCTGCTCAGTGCCGCCCCAAACATAAACAACCAGCACGAGGATGAGGGGGCATGAGGTTTGAAAATCCGAGAACGTTATTTATTTCTCCTTGCTGCTGATTGCCTGCTGCCCTGTGATGCTGCAGTCCAGAATTTCCCACGTGCGGCGTCTCGAGTGTTCTTGTGCTTTTCATTTTGTTCTTCTTAAAGCCCTGTTTTTTTTATTACAGTGAATTAAATGAATTTATTACTGTATTTACCTGTTTATACCAAAGAAAATGACAGCACACACCAAAGAAAATGCAGTACAGTCTATACAGCACAGTCTATACAGGGGTAACATCAGTATTACATTCTAGCACTGTAGGAGTTCAATGTAAACTGTACAGTACAGATACAGGTTTACCTTTACATTTTCTTTAAGGCTAATGAGTTTAAAATGAAATTAGTGTTTTGGGAGCATATTTAGGATTAACACTATAAAAATAGGCATTTTAAGCATTTTTTTTTTAACACATCACATATTCACGGTTTTTAACTATTCGCAGGTGCTCTTGGAATGTAACCCCCTCGGAAATCGGGGTAATCTTAGTAAATCCGGTGCCCTCAAACGAAGTTAAATCAAAAAGCAATGATGTCCAAACCAATGGGTGACCTTGCTTAGCTGTGTCTACCAAACAGAGAGAGAAGAATCCCGAATGACTTGAATTGTCTCGGCATTTTAAGAGTTTAATCCCATCTTTTCTAGGTAAAACTAAATTGGATTAGTATAAATTCTGTATAAGTTCAAGGGAGCTTGACTTTTAGTGAAATTAAGGATATTCCTACTGTTACTCACGTTGAAAGGTTTCGCAATATTTGTTTAGCTTTCAAACAATGCACAATATAAAATGAAATTTGAAATAAAATATTTTACTTTGCCCCACTCATGAATAGCCTAAAAGCAAGATGGCTGAAATATTATACAATTAAATA
>JBBPCX010004775.1:0-18305 GCA_037974365.1 Hydrocynus forskahlii
ATATGTGCAGCATCACATATGATCTTCACAGTGGAAAGAATAAGACATATGAAATGAGATATAGTATTGTTATGTGGTGTTTCACCATTGTAAACTGCATGTAACTCAGTGTACCTGCACATTAATACTGTGGATTGACTTTCTATTCACATAGTCGGCCTCATTTTCAGTTGGTGCAATGATGGGTATATGTGTGCCATCAATGCATCCAACCACATTGGGAAATCCTGAAGGGAATTTTAAATATTAGGTTACTTTTAGAGGTCGCAGCAATATGTTATTAACTGAACATATATATGTGTGTATATATATACATATATATATATATATATATATATATATACATGAAGAATCTGTGCACGTTTTACATGAAATTGCAGGCAAAACACCTTATCCCTTCCTCTACAATACAGCTGATCGTAGAAGAAATGAATAGTCTTAATGGAATGTGCCTGCAATACACAAAGAATCAACTTAAAACATTGTTACAAACAAAAACCGAACTATCTGAGTCAGAAATGAAAGATGTGTTGAAGACCCTAGATGAGATAGATATCCATGCATCCTGCAGCTCAGCCCTTTCCACAGAGTACAAAAGAAAACAGTATTTTGAGGAGAATTTTCCTTGTGTACCTCCACAGCCCACAGGGTTTGACGAAAACAGAAAGGAGCAATATGCTCAATATGTACCCATAAAACATATATTGAAAGCTCTGCTAAAAGATGCTGATATGCTGGAACAGGGTTCTACCTCAAGGAATGAAAGTGCACCTCATATTTTAAATGATGTGTGTGATGGATCTGTATTTAAATCCAATCCTCTTGTTTTTTTTAAAGTGAGTCAGGTCTCACTTTAAAAGTGATACTGTATCAAGATGCTTTGGAGGTGGTTAATCCCCTTGGATCAGCAAAGAAAAAACCCAAAATGCTTGGTGTCTACTTCACTTTAGCAAATTTTGATGCTTTTCATCGATCCACTGTTGACAACTTGCAGCTTTTGCTTTTGTGCCGAGAAGCTGATTTGGCGTTGGGGCCATGAGAAAGTTTTTTCTCAGTTGATAGCAGATCTTAGAGAACTGGAGACAAATGGACTGAATGTTCATGGAAACATTGTTAAGGCAACTGTCTTTTGTATTGCTGATGACAATTTGGGGTCACATAATGTTGGTGGATTCACAGAAAATTTTAGTACCTCTCACTATTTCTGCCGTTATTGTCTCATAACCAGAAGTGAGCTAGAAAATTTTGAACACTATGCTCCAGTCCGTACAGTACAAGAGTACAATGACACTGTTCAAGAACTGCAAAATGGTGATGCAAGTGTAGTCAGAGGTTTGAAATTTAACTCTGTCTTTAATTCACTGGCATTTTGTCATGTTTGCCAGCCAGGCCTCCCACCTTGTATTGGCCATGGTCTGTTTGAGGGTGTAGTTGCATCTGACCTTGCCATTTACCTGAACTATTTTGTCAAAGTGAAAAAATTCTTGACTTATTCACAGCTTAATCGAAGGATCAGACAGTTTAGTTACCAAGGATCTGATGGTAGCTCTAAACCAGCTGAAGTTTCAGAAAAGGGTGTAAAAAAATTAGGTGGCCAGGCAACAGAAAACTGGTGTTTGCTGAGGCCTCTCCCCATTATCATTGATGAAAAGATCACAGACACAGAGAATCCTGTTTGGCAACTGACTGTCCAGTTGAAAGTACTAGTGGAACTGATTTGTGCCCCAACTATATCAGTATCTCAAGTTGCATTGCCAAATTTTCTAATTGGTGATTATCTGGAGGCAAGGAAAGAAATGTTTCCTTCACAAAAACTAAAACCAAAGCATCATTACCTCACTCATTACCCTGCCTTAATACTAAAGTTTGGCCCACTCATTCGACTATGGACGATGAGGTTCGAGAGCAAGCATTCATATTTCAAAAGATGTGAGAAGGACACAAAATTTTAAAAATGTATGTCACACACTTGCAAAGAACCATCAGCTACTGCAGGCGTACCTACATTCTGGCTTATTTTTTGCACCCTTATTGGTGGTTAAGAACTCCACTCCTTTCCATGCTGAACTGTATAGCAAAGCAGTGCGCTCTGCAGTTGGACATACTTTAGTCAAAGAACCCAATGTTTTGTCAACTACTGAGGTGCAGTGGAAAGGCACCAAGTACAAAAAGGGGCTCTTTCTGTGTCTAAACCAAGGTGAGGCACTTGAATTCGGACAGATAGAGCTCATGTTGGTGAAGCAGGACCAGCATGTTTATTTTATTGTTACACCTCATGATGTGTCCTATATGCCAGAATTTGGATTGTATGAAGTGAAACAAGTAAGGCAGAGCATGAGGTGTTGGAAACCTGGGCTGAGACTAGATTATTATCCTTTGCCTGTGTACAAGCTTTGTGGGACAAGAGTAATTTCACTTAAACATAGCATTCTTGACTCAGAGTAAAGATTGAGTTTTTGACATTTTACACTCATGCTTCAAAAACAGTCTCTCATCCCTTCTAGTCCTCCTAGTCATGGATACAGAAAGTCAGCTTCTGTCTTTCATCAAGTCAAATCTACCTAAACTGAAAGAACCTGAGCCTTTGCTTGAGCTTCTACAAGATTTAGGAGTTGAGGGACTGGAGGACCTGAGCTATCCGCAGGAAAGTGACCTCCTTCCTGTCCTGCGGCCAGTTGAAGTCAGAAAACTTCTCTCACAGCTTAAAAAGACAAGTATGTATTTCAATTCTGTATGTAACAAAACTCATGTCAGAAAAATATGCATAGTCAAATATACTTACTGGGCACACTTGTTGACACAGTTAATAGTGGATGGTAGTTGTGTTGTACTGCACGGCATTATAGTGAGAGAGGAACACTTCGAAATGTACCAATTGAGCTGAGTGTATACTTATGTTAACTATTGATATTCCCAGATTGAGCTTTGTGATGTCTGCGTACACATATAAGACGTAATTCCAGTACTGTGTCCTTTATTAGGCCATCGAGATGTGTTTGACAGCCCTCCAAGCAACCAACAGTTCAGCAGAGCTAGTACCAGTACAAGTCCAGTAACACGGTCTGACGAGATGCTCATTTCTGGTGAGTACATGCCTCTGTTTTATGGAAGGACTCTCTTAAAGTGTTAGCATAGATAGGTTATATAGACTGTAAAATCACTCATGAATGTTCTCAGACTCAAAAAAAAAAGAAAGAAAAAACTAATCCAACAAGAACAGCAACAAAAAACAGTCAGGTCTCGCAGTTGACAATAATAAGGGGGAACTTGTCAAAAATGGCATTTTTAGCCCAATGCTAATAACAAATCTCATTGATCTGATCACTTAGCTTATCCTTCCACAGAAGTGTCACTGGTTTTCTTTTCCTTTTCTGCAGTCAGTATCAGGACTAACTCTGTTGATAAGAATGAACTTTGACAGTCAAAATAATGGAGGTTATATTATATGAATTGATGGCTTTAAAGTGTTGCATCATTATTTCATGACAGCTTATGTTCTATGTTGCAACTCTTCAGGTGGTTCTAGCTCAGCAAGTATAATCTCACCGCAGTCAAGTAGTTCCATGGATATGGATTTCAGACCTCGTCGACTGTCTGACAACAGTTGGCATTTTAAATTTCAAATTCCTTGGCAGAAAATTCCATCCGATGTCATCAGAAAGCTGGAAACAGAAAAACGGCCAACAAAAAATGAGAGACTTAAAATCATCCGACTCATTGTCAGTAAAATCTTAACCACATGCCCAACACCTGGGAAGAAACACCTCAGTGAGATAGCAAGAAAGATGACAAAGACCTACCCTGTGGCATTTACTGATGTAATTGAAGGGGAAGTTGTAGGCAGTGGATATGACGCTCTCACCAAACAGATGGTCAGCAGAGTGGATAACCTGAAGAGAGGAACGACTTCACTTTCCTTAAAGAGACAGCTTATTAGCAGCAGTGAAGAAGAGGGTAGCCCCACTCAAAAGAGAAGGCTAGACAGTTATGGGTGCATAAACTGGCAACCAACACGGCTTCCGCCTGATGAAACCACTGAATACCAAAAACGTGAAAAAGAAGAGTTAAAAAAATGTACAGAGAAAGATGCTGTGACACCAAAGCTATTGAGAATATGATGAGGGTCACCTTCTTCACTCAGAGAAAAGACATTATTAGTAGAACTGAGACTTCTGACTTGACGAAGGAATGGCCATATCTGTTTGAGATAACTGGCATGAAGATTCATTTTAAAGAGCTCACCGGCATGGACATGGATGAGAAAAACATAGCAAATAAATGTGCCAGAGTTGTTTCATTCCTTAAAAACAATGACAAGACCGAGAGAATGGCGGCCATCTTCAGAGAAATGGAAACATCTAGCAAGAATGTTGCAGACGTCAATGTTGCAGTGTTTCTTCCACTACTTCTCAAATACTTCAATGAAGAGGAAGAACAGATGTTCTTCAAAGTGGATCAAACAACTCTGCCCTCTGAAGTGGACTGTACTGAACTCTCAAGTACACCATGCATTGTTCTTTGTAGTATGAATATTTATCTTTATCTATTTAAACTTTTTGTGCATGATACCTCTTTATATTATGATCAGTTAAAACTGAGTTTACACTTCTGGGTTGGATTGTGGTCTGATTGGTGGTTGTGGTTGTGGCTTTTCTCAGCTTCATAGTAATAGTATAGTATAATAAGACCATTGACATTTGATGTGACTATTATACTGCTAATTTTTGTCTGATTGGCTAAAGCATTCCTGGGATTTGCCTATTCACAGAATCTGTATCCTGAGATTCAGTGGCATGCAAATGTTTGGGCACCCCTGGTCAAAATTTCAGTTAATGTGAACAGTTAAGCAAGTGGAAGATGAGACAATCTCCAAATGGCATAAAGTTACAGATGACATTTAATTTGAAATAAAATCATTTTCATATTTTATTTTTTCAAAAGCGAAAAGGAAAGTGCCCACAGCAAAAGTTTGGGTACCCTGCAGTTGACCGGGGGGCCCAAACTGCATGCAAGTGTATGTAATTGATATACATCAGTTGTAACATAGCAATTAGTTGTTTGAGTCATGTGTGGACTTTTTTTTGTCCCCTTGTCTCTTGTTCATGTACACAACAGGAAACTCTTCTTTGGCAGCCGAGCACTTCATGTTATCTGCGGACCAGACCATTGTGAATGGCTGTATCACTATCTTCAGTGGCGCACTTATCCTGATGTTTGGCTCTTACTACTGCATGAACATTTCTTATCCAGTAGCCCAAGCAGCAACCTTGGAATTCTTGCAAAGGTAAGGCGGCACCAGTCAATTTTATACATTGAAACATAAGAATGATGAGACAATGAAATCTAAAGTTATGCAATCCAAATCAAATCATCAGATTTCCTTTCATTTGCAGCTAAAACACATAAGACTGAGCAATGCTTGAGTGTTGAGATGATTTGTAGATTGATAAATCAACAAATAATTAATATTTGAGTTTCAGATACCCTTGGCTGTCTCTGAAATATCCTTGATTCATGCTCATGTCAAGACCTTTGATTAGTAGATGTCCACAGACTTTTCACTAT
Organism: Hydrocynus forskahlii; assembly: GCA_037974365.1. Classification (NCBI taxonomy): domain Eukaryota; kingdom Metazoa; phylum Chordata; class Actinopteri; order Characiformes; family Alestidae; genus Hydrocynus; species Hydrocynus forskahlii. The sequence goes on from JBBPCX010004775.1 coordinate 5,566, forward strand.
CCTGAGATAGTATTTGCAATAGAGACTCACAGGTTAACCAAACATCTTTGCATCACCCCTCTGTTCCACAATGACCTGTATGTCCAAACACACACTCAAAAGCAAGCTCAATCTACACTGTTAGATTAATTGCAAACGTAAAAAACACATACAGTCCAGTCTTCAGTTTCTTAATTAAGTTGTTTTTCATTCAACAGATGCCTCTTTAAGATAAACCCCGACAAGGGATCCAAAGTGGAGCGGAACACGTCTAAGAAACACCTTGCAGTCAATCCAAAGGTTCTGACATTGATCACCAAAATTGCGGACTACGAGTGGAGAGAATAAAAAGGTCTTATTTTTATCCTGAGGATAACATAATCTGGTGTTCAGTAGCACTGGTCTCTGGTTCACAGCCAATGTCAACAGCACGGGTGGCCCGCTTGATAGGGGAAAAGTGAAATATAGGCAAATATAAGGAAATATAGGAAAATATATGCAAATCCTATTCACATTTAGCTAGCATTAGCGCTAGCCAGTTAGTATGTTATTGTCTGCTGACAGGCTTCTCTGTCACTCTGTCCTGCTTCAGGTGTAGCATTATCTTAAGTATTATCTTCATCTCAGTTTATTGTAATCGGCTATACATTGACACTTGCGGTGCTTTACTCTGCAAACACAGTCCCATCCGTTCAGTTATTTTGGTAAAAGTTTGTGTTAAAGTGACAACTTACAACATATCAATACTAGGGTAGCTAGGGCTACTTCTAAACACATGATCTTGGTAGGCTATATTGTGTTTGTCTTATTGGTTAATGTGTACTTTTTGTCTGTATTGTATCATGTTTTCTTGTCTCTGGTGGCAGGCGATTTGTAACTGCCGCAGATCACTGGTGATCCCAGCAATGGGCCTGTGCTCATTTACTTACTTTGAGTTTTTATCATGTGTTTGTGTATGAGTGTGCAGGTTATATGCCTCATATATTCCCCTTTTCTTTGTTCCAGAAGTGGGGAGGCAGATGAACATTAGAGGTGGCAGTGTCCCCTTCTTTTGTGCTGAAATGTGCGATTGAATTAGATTTTTTTCTATGTGCCTTTGTTCATGCATAAGTGTTAGTTGTTCTTGGGTTGTTCCAGGAAGGGTTATCTTTTTGTCAATAAAATCCATGTTAATGATTGAAATCATGTCTTATAAGTAAAATAAACATGTAAAAACTGCTCATACACAACATATGATCAAGAATTAACATAATCTTGATGTAATTATAATCAGGGGTTTTGTTTAATAAGGGTTCTTTGGATGTTTTGTTACAGATAAAACCAGCAATCTTACAGGGAGCACATTTAATTCAAATTGAAAGTCCAGTAAATATTCAAGAAATCTATGTTAAATTACACTTAAAAACTAAATTTACATGTTATATTATCTAAAATTAACAGTAAATTGTTGTCATTTTAAACCCAATATCTAGTTTTTTTTTAAGTTTTTGACATGTTTTGAAAGAGAAATCAAATTATTCTATGTTGTATACTGTAGTATTACATCAAATGTAATTGAATATACAACTTTTTTTACATCAAATAATGTTATTTAAACCAACTGTTAACTGTATATTTCTGTAAATTTAAGCATTATTATTCATATTGCAGCATTCATTGACCCTGTTTATAGGTGATTTTATTGTTTAATTACATTAAAATGCTCCTAATTTAATGTTTAAAAACACTTGAAAACGGCAAAAACCCATGTAAAATTAGGGCAACAAACTATTTTAATTACTGAATATAACTATTTTTATGAGAAAGTTATTTTTTGTTATTTTAAGGTATTATTTTGGCGCCCCAGCTGCCAGAATTTTACTGTTTCTTTAGGATTTTTTTTTTTACAGTGCAAATAGCCGGGGCGGAGAGGGGGATGAGTCGATGGAAAATGCAGTTTTCTCACACTGTTTTGACCATACTTAGTTACATTTTGAACCATCCATAATACTTTCGTTAAGTTTGTTACTACTGTCTAATTTACAACCAGTTTTCATTCACGTTCCTTTTCTCAAATGGACTCAATCCAAACCAAGCCCATCGTTTTTCATCACCGTGGAATTAGCATAGAAAATAGTCGCTACAAAACGTCAAAATAGTTTAAGGATTGATGGTCGTGGACACCTGGACTTTGGAAAAGCTGTATTGATCTTCAAATTTCGATCAGTTGTTTTATTCGTGAGTACTATGGTGTTAAAGTAACTTCGGGCCGCCCAAACGTTTTGACCTGTCTGCTGTATGTGCAAACAAGGAAACCTTGCTGATGTTATGGTGCTCTGAACTGAAAGTGTACATTAAAAATGGAAGAAAGATGTGGACAGTGGGGAAGCGATGGCTGAGAAGAAAAAGAAACTGTTTAAGTTGATCGGAACCCGCAGAGGAAAGTTGGGTGTTCTTACAAGAAAGTGTAACGAAATAGACGCTCTCACTGAAGCTGGCGATACAGAGGAAGAAGTAAAAGCACAGGTTGGGGATTTTATACATTGTTTTGATGAAATTAAAGAATTACAAGTGTCGGTCCAAGCTTTATTACCGCACGAAGAAAGGGCTTATGATCAAAGCTATTGGTTTGAGCCAAAAGTGTCGCGATTCAAATTTCTTAATGGCATCGAACTCTGGTTAAAAGCCGATGAAGTAGGGGCTCATGCAATTGAAAGACACGCCGAAGTGAACGTTCGTGAACTTGAACAAATGTCTGATGCGCATGGTTAAGGCGAGGAGTCTGGGTTGCCTCACGACAGTGTTTCACAGACAGCAGCAAAGCCGCCTTGTAGAGTTTCCAGTCGAGTCTCCAGTCGGGGCAGCCAAGCCTCTGACGCGCTCTCTGATGCGCGCGTGCAACGCACTGTCTTGCTGGAACAAACGCAGTCTATAGATCAACAACTTGAGCTTGACATGGAGGAATTGCGAATAAAATCAGCAAAGAAAAAACATCAATTGAAAGCTAAAATAGCTGAAGCTGAAGCTACAATTCGAGTGCTTTCTGAAACCGAACTTCTGCCTACTGAAATTGCTACGCCTTCTGGTACTTCAACGGAATATGTTATGCCAACAACAAAAAAGTTCAAACAAAACACACATTTCCGCTTCACAGTAGCACAAGCAAAGTCAAACTTGACTTTTCTCAAACTGAGCTTAAAGCAGAACCTCATAGCTCATTTTCAAACTCCACTAAACACATGCCAGTCCAAAGGGTTATGAATAAATCACCAGAATACAGCTCAAATTTAAGTAGCAACTCCTTGCTTGATGTCATGAAAAAACAAAATGAACTTACAGAATTGCTTGCAAAGCAACATGCATTGTCTCAACTACCACAAAGAGAAATACCTGTTTTTCATGGAGACCCACTCCAGTTCAGATCATTTTTGAAATCCTTTGAACATACAATTGAAACAAAAACTGACAATATGCAACGATGACTTTACTACCTGGGGCAGTATACCTCTGGAGAGCCGAGGAACCTTGTACAAAGTTGCTTTCATTTACCACCAGACAGAGGATACAAGGAGGCCAAAGAACAACTCGAATGGCATTTTGGAAACAAAATTAAAGTTGCATCTGCTTTCTTGGACAAGGCACTGAAGTGGCCTGCGGTTAAGGCTGAGGATGCATTAGGCCTTAGGTCATATGCAATATTTTTGAAAAGCTGCCACAACACCATGCAAGAAATGGATAACATTGTAGATCTTGAAACACCTTCTAACTTAAAAGTAATTGTTTCAAAATAACCTTTTAAACTTAGAGAAAAATGGCGAACTGTTGTCAGCAACATTTATGAGCACAAGCAAAGAGCCACATTCAGAGATTTACTCGCCTTTATTGACAAACAAGCACGAATTTTGCTGGATCTGATTTTTGGAGAAACACAGAACCCAGTAAATAAAGCACCAAAATCAAGACAAAAAGTCTACTCAAAAACAAACAAGGGGAGCAGTTTTGCTACAGCTGTTGCATTTTTGTATATGTCTGAGCAAACAAATTCACAAACAAATAAACTATCCTCAAATGCTATCAATTCAAGTGCATTTACAAAACCATGCATGTTCTGCAACAGAAACCACCCCATGGATGTGTGTGAAACATTTCAAAACAAACCGAACAATGATGAAGTTGAGTTCTTCAAGGATAAAGGGCTATGCTTTGGCTGCTTGCAAAAGGGACAAAAAAACGTTTGGCATGCAACAAAACCATCCAACAATTCTGCACATACAAACCAAGGGAAATCAAAGCAGGTCTCAGACTGAAACAAAGGCACCCACAAGTTCCACTAATTCTGACGCAGTCCTCTCGTTGGCTACTGGTAGCAATACTGGGGCCGGGAAAAAAGAGTGTGCTCTGGCAATCTTACCTGTGAAAGTAAAATTTGAAAAAGGAACAAAATGCATTCAAACCTATGCTTTATTGGATCCAGGGAGCTCGACAACATTTTGTACTGAGCAGTTGGCCATACAGCTTCAAGCCCCTGGAAAGAGAACAGAGGTCCTCTTGAAAACAATGGGTCAAGAAAAAACATTGTCAACATTTAGAATCTCTGGCTTGGAAGTATCTGCATTGGACAGCGACAACTTTCTCAAACTCCGATGTTTTCACTCAAAAACAAATCCCTGTGACCCATGATGATATCCCAAAACTAAAAGACATAAGAAAGTGGCCTTACCTTAATGAGGTTGACATCATGCCTATCGACGCGGGCACTGGGCTTCTGATAGGAGTCAATGCTCCAAGAGCGTTAGAGCCTTGGAAGATTATTAACAGTGTTGACAGTGGACCTTATGCTGTGAAAACCCATCTCGGCTGGGTTATTAATGGCTCGTTAGGATTTGATGAAAACTTGAATGGTGCTTGCACTACAGTCAATTTTGAGAATTTGTTGATAAAGCAATACAATGAAGATTTTATGGAACAGCATTATGGAGAACAGATTGAATTGTCACAGGATGATAAACAGTTTTTGGAGATTGAAACTTCCATTTCATAAAGCCAGTGTGAACATGCCCAATAACAGGCAAATAGCCTATCAAAGGGCTCAGAACTTGATAAAGAGATTTAAAAAGGACCAAGAATTCTTTAATGAGTACAAGGCCTTTATGAATGAGGTTATGGCAAAAGGATATGCTGAAATTGTTCCTCAGAGTGAGCTGCAGCCTGAAACCGGCAAGCTGTGGTACCTGCCATGCCATGGTGTCTATCACCCACGCAAAAATAAGATGCGTGCGGTTTTTGACTATGCAGCAGTTTATGGCGGAACATCTCTGAACAGGGAACTTCTTCAGGGTCCTGACTTGACCAGTACACTTCTTGGTGTGCTGATCCGCTTCCGCTTGGGCCCCGTCGCATTCATCACGGACATAGAAAGGATGTTTCATCAGATTCGCATGGCAAGGGAACACATCAATTTCTTGCACTTCCTCTGGTGGCCTGATGGGGACATCTCCAAAGATCTCGTTGAGCACAGAATATTGGTGCATGTATTTGGCGCAGTATCCGCACCCAGCTGTGCAACATTTGCCTTGCAGAAAACTGCCGATGACCACCAGCATGAATATCCAGAAGACGTTACAAACACTATCAGGCATAATTTCTACAGTGGAGGAAATCATTATTTGACCCCTCGCTGATTTTGTAAGTTTGACAAAGAAATGACAAAGAAATGAAAAGTCTCAGAACAGTATCATTTTAATGGTAGGTTTATTTTTACAGTGACAGATAGCACATCAAAAGGAAAATTGATTAAATAAAAGAAACTGATTTGCACTTCATTGAGTGAAATAAGTATTTGAACCCCTACCAACCATTAAGAGTTCTGGCTCCCACAGAGTGGTTAGACACTCCTACTCAATTAGTCACCCTCATTAAAGACACCTGTCTTAACTAGTCACCTGTATAAAAGACACCTGTCCACAGAATCAATCAATCAAGCAGACTCCAAACTCTCCAACATGGGAAAGACCAAAGAGCTGTCCAAGGATGTCAGAGACAAAATTGTAGACCTGCACAAGGCTGGAATGGGCTACAAAACCATTAGCAAGAAGTTGGGAGAGAAGGTGACAACTGTTGGTGCAATTGTTCGAAAATGGAAGAAGCACAAAATGACCATCAATCCGACCTCGGTCTGGGGCTCCACGCAACCTCGTGGGGTGTCAATGATTCTGAGAAAGGTGAGAAATCATCCTAGAACTACACGGGAGGAGTTAGTTAATGACCTCAAAGTAGCTGGGACCACAGTCACCAAGAAAACCATTGGAAACACATTACACCGCAATGGATTAAAATCCTGCAGTGCTCGCAAGGTCCCCCTGCTCAAGAAGGCACATGTGCAGGCCCGTCTGAAGTTTGCCAATGAACACCTGAATGATTCAGAGAGTGACTGGGAGAAGGTGCTGTGGTCAGATGAGACCAAAATTGAGCTCTTTGGCATATAACTCAACTCGCCGTGTTTGGAGGAAGAAAATTGCTGCTTATGACCCCCAGAACAGCGTCTCCACCGTCAAGCATGGAGCGGGAAACATTTTGCTTTGGGGGTGTTTTTCTGCTAAGGGCACAGGACAACTTCACCGCATCAACGGAGGATTGTGCAGTCCTCGCTGCAATCCCTGAGAAGGACAGAGCTAAAGAAGTGCAAACTTTAGATTTGAGTAGGGAACAGCTGCCAATGGAAAGAGCCCTTGGTGCTCAATGGAACGTAAAAAAAGATCAGTTTACCTTTAGCATAGCCATCAAGTCACACCAGATAACCAGAAGGGGAATTCTATCTGTTGTCTGTTCAGTCTATGACACCCTAGGTTTTCTGGCTCCCGTCACACTGGTGGCAAAGCAGATCCTGCAGAGCTTATGTAAGCTGAAATTGAGCTGGGATGAGAGAATCCCTTATGATGTTGCACAGACCTGGGAAAGTTGGCATAGCATGCTTCACCTTCTGGGCACTCTGGGAGTGAACAGAAGCTTTATCCCCTTAGGCTTTGGTCACATCACATCTGCACAGCTGCACCATTTTTGTGATGCTAGTGAGGTGTGCTATGGCGCCATGTCCTACCTTCGGCTCACAAATAGTAACGGTGATGTCTGCGTATCCTTTGCCTTTGGAAAAGCCAGAGTGGCACCTCTCAAGTGCACAACCATCCCCAGAATGGAGCTCGCCGCAGCAGTCTTGGCTGCACGTCTGGACCACATGCTGAGAAAAGAATTGCATTTGTCTTTGTCAGACAAATGTGTTTTGGTCGGACAGCATGACTGTTTTGCAATACATTGGCAACAGAAACAGAAGAGTTAAGACCTGTGTTGCAAATCGTATATCTCTCATCCATTCTCTGTCAAACATAGAACAATGGAGGCACATCTCTTCGAAGGAGAACCCAGCTGATGCAGCTTCCCGTGGCTTATCAGTCAAAGCCTTTCTCCAGTGCCAAACATGGTAAAATGGACCACATTTTCTTCAAACCCACACACAGTGGCCAGAAATGATTGAAAATGTAAATGGTGTTTCAGAGGACGACACACTACATCAGTCTTGTCCCACCATCAATTTGCTTTCTTACTTTTCGAGGTGGGCAGACCTAAAACGAGCAGTTGCTTGGATTTGAAAGATTAAAGACACACTGAAACAAAAGTGTGATGGAAAGAAAAGGTCAAATGTAAACAAACCTGCTGTTCCCAAACTGAAAAGGGAAGGATTAACTTACCTGCTGACAGTGGATGACCTTGAAAAGGCTGAACAAGCCATAGTCAATTATGTGCAAAGGCAACACTTCTCTGAGGAGATTTCACTTCTGAGTGATGGAAAGGCCGTAAAGAAAACCAGTCCTTTATACAAGCTGGATCCTGTGATAGTAAATGGCACCCTGAGGGTTGGTGGTCAGCTGAGCAAGTCTGCATTACCCGAAGAGGCAAAACATCCTGCCATCCTGCCTAAGAGTAGTCACATCTCTGAGCTCATTCTCCGCTGTGTTCATGAAAAAGTTGGGCATGGCGGGAGGAATCATATGCTCTCCACACTCCATAGGCAGTTTTGGATTCCTCATGCCAATGCACTGGCAAGAAAGATAATCAGGGAATGTATGACGTGCCGCCGCTCGTGTCAAAGGCCTGGACAACACAAAATGTCTGATCTCCCACCTGATCGGCTTGTCATGGACCTTCCTCCATTTACAGTTATCGGTATGGATTACTTTGGACCCACTGAAGTCAAAAGAGGAAGGAATACTTTAAAAAGGTATGGAGTCATCTTTACATGTTTAACATCACGTGCTGTTCATCTAGAGGTGGCCCATACACTCGATACAGATTCCTGCATCAATGCCATAAGAAGATTCATCTATAGGAGGGGACAGGTCAAGGAGATAAAATCAGACAATGGCACAAATTTTGTAAGTGCAAATCGTGAATTGAAGCAAGCACTAAAAATCCTAAATCAAAGCAAAATCCATACCACAATCGCACAGGATGGAATCAAGTGGAGTTTTAATCCTCATGGAGAACACCACGGTGGAGGCTGGGAGCGTTTGGTGCAGCAAGTTAAAAGGATCCTATGTTCTGTCACAAAGCAACAAATAGTTGACGACGAGGCCCTCCATACAATATTCTGTGAAGTTGAAGCAATGTTGAATGACAGGCCAATTACACCATCAAGTGATGATCCAAACGACCTTGAAACGCTAACACCAAATCACATTTTACTGTTAAAAGGAAAACCCATCATCCCACCTGGTATGTTTGATAAGCATGAAACATATGGAAGAAGGCACTGGAAACAAGTCCAATACCTCAGTGACCTGTTTTGGAAAAGATGGATGAAAGAATATCTCCCTCCGATGCAACAACGTCAAAAATGGAACAGACCCCACAGAAACTTCTCTGTTGGATATCTAGTTCTTTTAGTTGATGTGTGCCCCAAGAAATTCATGGTTTCTAGGGTGCATCACGGATATCATAAGAGATGCTAAAGGACTTCGTGCGCAAAGTACGTGTTAGAACATCAAGCAATGAATTAGAAAGACCCATAACTAAGTTATGTCTGTTACTTGAAGCCAGTTGAGATTTTGAAAACCTGGGTTTATTGATTCAACGGTGTAACCTTATTATTTAAGACATATTGAAAGTTGAAACGAAACTAATTTCCTGAGTATAATTTCATTCATGTTTACGTATACTGGCTACTGAATAATGGAAATACTGTATGAGTTACTGACAGAAAAGTAACGCATAACAGATCCAAGGAATGTTAAACAAAATATGTATATATTTATTATTGATGATTATGATTGATGATGCTTGAAAGAATGGTCTTTGCATCCCCTGGACCTTTTTGTCCGAAGAACCGAAGAAGTTATTTTTTAATGGACTTTATCGTAAAAACTTAATGCTTTAAAGTGGACTTTGGCATGCAAAGATGCAATTTTGCAATGCTATTGTTGTTGATGCATCCTGATAATTATGTGCAATATCCTGTATGTGCAATACTTGGACATTTTGTATTGATTCTTGATAATGGCTGTTCATGAATGTATAATTTGGTAATTTTGTTATTCAGAATTAGGGGCCGGAATGTTACAGCCATTTTGATACTTTGTGTTTTTGTCAAAGTTAGAATTTTGGATTTGTTCATTGAAAGTTTAAGTTGTTTAGTAAGGATAATAAGATGAATTATGAATTAGCATTTAATTTGTGTTTTATGTTGTATTGCCCTTTGCCATAATGACCTCATAGGATAAAGGTCATATAGCCGGGGCGGAGAGGGGGGTGGGTCGATGGAAAATGCAGCCTTGTTTTCTCACACTGTTTTGACCATACTTTGTTACATTTTGAACCATCCATAATAATATCGTTAAGTTTGTTACTACTGTCTAATTTACAACCAGTTTTCATTCACGTTCCTTTTCTCAAATGGACTCAATAAATTTTTTTATTTTTTTTACCGTACCATCGTGTATGCGTTCAACCAAACCAAGCCCAGCGTTTTTCATCACCGTGGAATTAGCATAGAAAATAGGTTACAGGTTGCCTTTTGTTGTTATTCTGTGATATCTGTTTGATACACTTTTATATAAATATTATATTATTACTGATATTGTATTAATAAAGGATGTATGGTAGACTGTAGACTGTAAAGTAAACTGAATGCCAACACGCTAACATCAACATGACATCTTTGACCATTTTGGGCAGGTTTATGAGGCCATAATTTTTTTAAAATCCTGTAATTTTTTTATGATGCATCAGTTGTATAATGTTGAACATTAGAACTCCCAAAGAATACTGCAGATTGGTATATGCAATGTATATAGGTGCTAATGCATAGATGCTAATGCTACAAACCTTCCCTCTAAAAATAAAACATGAACTTTCAATACAAAACTGACATTGGCAATATGCAGCAAATATATAATAGTCACACATGTACTTGTGATTGGTTTAATTTAATATTTACTGCTCACTACTTAAAAAACTGCTGTCAGTTCAATGCAGGACTATGGCAGCACAGTCTGTTTGGAACTCTAGAGGCTTACGTGGACCACGTGACCGGATATGGCGGCGAGATGAAAGAGTGTCTCTCTCTACGGCTCTGGTCTGCTGTACAAAGTCGACTGGAGGACCTGTGTCTGTCAGACCCCTACATAAAGCCCCGACCCAGCTTTCAGCTCTCAACAGTTTTCTCCTTTCATATACTGATGTAATTCCGTCACCATCATGTACCTCTTTCACATTTCTGTCTGCCCCCTCATATATGTCTGTCTAGAACCGGCCCTGAGTTAGCCCCTTTAGACTGTCTTTAGCTAACTACCGTTATTATCAGTGTATAGGCTAATCTAGCGTTTTTCCGAAAATAAACAGAAATAGCACAACATCGCCATATGAACTAGGTACTTACAGCTGGTAATGAAGCAAACACATACAGTAAAGAGCTGATACAACACTGTCATATCTAAAGTGAACAGAGTAAGTTGGAACATAACTACAAGCTCCTGAGCAGTTTCCCCGTCTCTCTCTCTCGCTCCCTCTCGGTCTGTCTGTCTCTCTATGTCTGTCTGTATCTCACTCTCGCTCTCTCTCTCTCTCTCTCTCACACTCTCTCTCAAATGAACTAAATTCAAGACCTTAATGAACAATATTTAAGACCTGTGAACAAAATTCAATAACTTTTCAAGGCCTTAATTTACGAATACAAAATTTAAGACTTCAAGTTTTTAAGACCCCGCGGGTACCCTGAGCTCCCCGAAAAGTCCCCGATACAGTTTTCTTTACACTAAAGATAGCGCTTCTTCATCCACCCAAGCTAGCACACCAAACACTGGTGGCCGCCATCTTTAAAGGCTCCAGGCTCCACCCTCCCAGCACGTTACCCAGGAGCGGGCCAATCGCTGTCCAGGGGCGGAGCCACCCGAACCTTTTCTCTCCCAGGGCACGGTCTGTCAAAATTAAACCTAACACCCTTGAAAAAAATAAGGAAACAAAAAACAGTACAAACACACAAAACCCATAAAGAAAAAGAAAAGACAAAGAATATACCCTCGTCATGCCGCGGCACAACCTCAGTATCTGAAGTTCACACTGGAACTGTGAAGCTAATAATAGGTAATAAAATGAAAGCCAGGAAACATGATGACTGCTGTAGCTTTCAAAGAGAAACTGATGGTTGCAAACACTGTCATATCCTGCAAAATGAACGCACTAAGCCACCGGTGATTTTCTTTTAACTGAATTTGTGTGTCTGGATCTGTGTGTGATTGCATGGATGCTTATTTAAGATGGAAGCGTGCCCCCAGAGTTAAAAAGTTTGCTTGTACCTTTGAGGCTAATGAAGTGAGACAAAACACCTCCTTCAATGACCCTAGGAGGTCAATGACAGATGGGGCCAGCTCCCGCAGCTGCTGTGAGGTGGGGGTGTGGAGGTCAAAGGTCTGCCCCATGGGGCCGGCAGGCACACACACATCCATGCACTTGGATTTTTTGATGACGTTTGCCTTACAGAGAGTTGGAGTCTGGACTAGTGTCTTTCTCTTGGCTGCTGTCACCATAAATCACCTCATTTGCAGGACTATTTTGTATTTGTGGGTGTGTGGAAAGACAGGCAGAGGCAGACCTGCTCCTGAGGAACACTTAGCACTAGCAAAACGTATTTTCCTCTCTCTCTCTCACTCTCTCTCTCCCCCTTTCTCTCACTCTTTGTGTTTGTGTCAGAGTGAGTCTAAACACTGTTAGCATGTATATGCCCTTATGTCGCACTTTCACAAAATGTAGAAAATTTTCACAATCTTACCAAAATGTAAGTGAATTCCTGAAAATAAATATTGTAGCACAAAAATAACTAGTAGTTATTGCTCTGATGGTTTTAGCAAGAATGTTTTTTATGACATATCAACTGCCTTTTAAAACGTGAATATTTCAGAATGAATGAACCAATAGAAATGAACTACATTTCATTTAATCAATAAAAAATATCCACCAACATTAAACAGTAAAGAAGAAGGGAACTGTCACGGTTGGTACTGGAGAGGGAAAGGGGAGGATGCCACAGAGGTCAATGAAATATGAATTTAATGAGAAATAAGAAACACAAAACACACTATACACACCAAGAACAGAAAACAAAACACTAAACCCCGGCTCTAACCCAAAAAACAAGAACACTGAAAACAGTATAACTGAAAACAGGGACTACAATGAACACACAAGGCCCGTGCTCCTCAAACGAACAAAGAAAACTAAACACAGGACTCTGGCTT
>JBBPCX010004792.1:0-18304 GCA_037974365.1 Hydrocynus forskahlii
CAATGAAAAACAGACTGACAGATTTATTTTATTAAAGCAACAACTTGATCAAGTGATAAGGCAGATCAAGTAAAGTGGCCCTAAAGCTTAGTTCATACGGATAAGGCGGACTGAGCGCCAAATGTTTTTCTGCTCTTTGGAGCAAATCACAGCGTCCACAAAGGCATTCATCGTCAGACAAACACTAGTGTATCGCCTCACTGAAGTCAATCAAGCACCGCTACAAAATGCAACAAAAACACGTATGGCGTTCAGAGCGCCTTCATTTATCCAAGATTCAGACGTCCGTGTGAACAAGGCCTTATAGTCACATGTGAACACACCATGGCATACTCTGTGAACAGTGTGAAATTCTTCCTCTGCATTTAACCCATTCACCAATTGCACGGACAACTCCCCTAACCAATAGGCCACCATAGTTATAATAGCTATTACAGCTTTTAAAAGTTCTGCTCCGCTGTGGTTCCTTTGGTGATCTTTCTGTCAAAGGTGTCCAGTCTGGATTTGACATTCTTAACTTAAGCCATTCTTTACCTTCTCTTCATGCCAATAAATGGAGCTGGTGCATGGTGAAGAGGTGGAGGTCAGATGGAATCATTCACTGCTGGTGGCTTGGAAGTTGCCCCTGTGGTCAGAAGGTTGTGGGTTTGAATCCCAGGACTGCTCGTAGTACCACTGAGGTACCTTGAGCTAGGTACCTGCTTCCTGGGTGTTGCGCTGTCAGCTGCCCACTGCTTCACTTGGTGAATGGGTTAAATGCAGAGTTTACGCTGTGTGGTCTGGTCACGCATTACAAATGGCCACGTTACACTTACTTACATTCTGCATCCGTGTGGGTCCTTCTTGATCGAATTGCATGAACAAAATATCTTTGAAGATCACGAGAAAGAGTTACATGTACAGCTTTTCAGGTGTGGAGTGGCATCACTGTATATGGCATCATACTCAAGTGCCTCATGATGCTCACTGATGTACTTACACCATTCTTCTTAGAGTTTTGGCAAGCCAAAATCACCTAGCAATTTTCATAGCTGGGGCAGTTTTGAAAGGAAAGAAGTCAATCCAGGCATGGAATGAGAAAAAAAAGTTATTTTGGCAGCCTCTGAAGGGCAAAACAATGTCACATACTAAACACATACTATCGCACTGGATAGTTTGTCCAAAATGGCACACCGCCAGAAGAGATACTTTCTGTAGTGCAGTATGTGAAGAATGAAAATGTGGGATTTGGGACGCAGCCACTGTGTGGAAAGCACCTTTGGAATCTTGTAATTGTTTCACTGTCGTAATTATGGGCCATTTAAGATTCCGCTACCCTGCGTCACTGCTGTGTTGATGATTCTCTACCTAAATATTACCTCATTAGTGGTGATCCTGTGGGGGTCCTCACAATTGATGAAGGGTGCCTAAGAAATGATGCAGAGAAAGAGATTAACTACAGTCTGTAATTGTAAACTACAACGTGCACCTGTATGGTCAGATATAGCAATTAATGGACAATGAGTGTAGATACAAGAAGAAGCCTAGCGAAGAAGCACAGCGGTGTCTAATTAACTACCAAATAACTTCTTCCGTTACCAGAGGTGGACAGTAACGAAGTACATTTACTTGAGTACTGTACTTAAGTACAGTTTTTGAGTATCTGTACATCAGTTGAGTAGTCTTTTTTTTTTTGGAAACTTGTAACTTCCACGTCACTACATCTGAAAGACCAAACTGTACTTTTCACTTCACTACATTTCTATCAAGGTTCTCGTTACTCATTACTCTCAGTTCTGAAAGTGGGTGTTATTGTCTCACTTTTCTAAAACATGATTGTTTTTTTAGCAGATGACAGCCTATCAGAAATCACCAGTAGTGCTACATCACGTCTGTACACTGTAACACTGCAACGCCAGCATTTCTTAAACACGGTCTATCAGTGGAGGGAGAATCAGAGATGGGGACTCGAGTCACACTTAAGTCGCACAAACAAAGACTTGTGACTTGACTTTAGACTTGCCCTCACCGACTTGAGACTTGACTCGGACTTGGGTGTTGTGACTCGTGAGTCATAACCCGTAAACAATTTTATGGAGTGTTTTATTTATGTCGCACTCTTTCCAACGACCTCTCGTTTGCCATAATCCGGAGTTATTTGCCGAAACCCGTTCACCTCGCCCCGGTGTCCCATTACTTTTGTCCGAGGTGAACGGTTTTCAGCTAATAACTCCGGATCGCCAGGAGGCTATTATGTTAAACGAGGGGTCGCTGGAAAGATGTCACCGAGCCCTATCTAATGTCACCAAACCCTGTCTAACCCTATCTAACGTTTAGAGTGCGAGATACATTTTTCATATTGAACATTAAATTTAAGATCATTTAAGGCAAATCCTCCATGTTGGTGAGGGAATATCACAGCACGCAGTCCAGCCCCCTTCTAAGTAACAGCCAATTGTAATCATGGGGCATGGCCAATTAGCATATCTTCTAAACATCTAGAGCTCAACATTTAGAGCTCACAAATCCCACATTTAGGGTCACTGTTTGTAAAAGTGCAACATTTAGATTTAGAGCGCAACTTTTAGTTTTTTTTAACACATTTAGCTCTAAATGTGTGAAAATTGTGTGAATTGGTAAAAATGACTTGTGAACATCTCTGGGGAGAATGGACGGAGACGGCAACACTTCATGCCCACATTCACGGCCATATTTAGAGTCGATTTTTCAGTTTACGGAAAAGATCAAAAATTCGTATCGTTTTAAGTGTGGGCCATGTTTGTACTTCAAGTCCTTCAGTACTTTGACTTAAGTGAAATTTGACTGTATGACTTTCACTTGTATTGGAGTAACATTTGACTAGAGGTATCTGTTTTTTCCCTTAAATAATGAAGTTAGGTACTTTGTCCGCCTCTGTCTGTTACAAAAACACACCTTTCTTTATATGTCAAAGATATATCTAATATCTGAGACTTGATGAAGACTTAAAAATTACTAGAAATCTGGTTGACACTGTAGTTATCCAACTAATGCTAGCTGACCAGTTTTTAACCATTTCTGTGTTTTGACCCCACCACACACTGGATCTAGTTTGAGGGGGCTGAGAAAAGTTTTGGGGGGGTGTTTACAGAAAAGATTTTGTGACTATTGACTTCTAGTGTTAGCAACGTTAGCCCTGTAACTCTAGTTCTCAAATGAAGAGACATGTCTCGACTGATCGATTTCATCAGTGGGAAAGTTTGTTATTACGTAAAGGATGTATGTTGAAGGTTTTAAAGTAAAGTAAAGTGGCCCTTTACAGTCACAGCACAGCACACAATGTGAACAATGGGAGATTCTTCCTCTGTATTTAACCCATTCACCAAGTGAAGCAGGGGTCTCCCACTAATGAAGGACACTCAGAGAGCAGTGTGTGGGGACGGTACGGTACCTTGCTCAAAAGTACCTCAGTAGTGCCGCTAGCAGTCCTGAGATTGGAACCTACAATCTTCTGATCACAGGGGCAACTCCCTAATCACCAGACCAGTAACTGCTTGTTCAGTGGTGTTTTGTCTTCTTGGGTCTGACTGTTCATTTACCCGCAGTAGTAAACACTAAAGCTCTGCAGCGATGGGAAATAAGTTCTCATATTTCAAAGAAGGCAAGCGATGGAGTAGAAAGTTGTTCTGTAGTAGATAATCTCCTCATCAAAACTGTACATTCTGCTGTTTTCCACATGCTGGCAGCCTCACATTTTGGAATATGACCAACATGCCAACTAGACTTTCATTCTCTACCTGATATAAATCTGACCTGGTATTACATCGCAGACTACAGAGAGGCACTTTATATTTATGTTTGGTGTAACTTTGGGTATTTTTGGAGGCAAATTGGATCTTAGTCTTCTTGTTTCCAGTGAGTGAAAATAAATACAAGATACAAACAAGTGTGTTTTTTTCACACTCCATTCGTAAGAGTGCATGTTGCTTTCAGTCATGTCTCCAGTAAAAGCTGAAATCACATGAATCCTGATGACAAACAGAAACCCTTACAAATACCAGATGTCCTGAGTTCTTAATAACCATTCCTTTCGATCACAAGAAATCTTTCCCCGGAGCCGAACACACTGGAAATCAAAGGTGTACTGTAAGGCCAAGTTTTGCATATTGTTTTGTATTGTAAGGCTAGATTTTGTACACTTTTTGGGCTGTTAGACTAGTGTTAATTTCGTAGGCGAAAACTGTGATGAAAAAAGTTTGTCTGTGCATGTTTTTCCTGCGCAAGATGCTAACTATATAAAAATGTACATTTTAGAATAAAAACCAAGATGAAATACATTTCCATTATCACTGACAAATTATATCAAGCCAGACAATGTAATAGACAGATGAACAGACAAGCAGTTCTTCGTTGCACTGTACAGCAAAGATTAGGTTTCTTTACTTTGACACTAAATGAAATTTACAAACAAGTGTGTCTCTTTCATTTCACACTCAGATTGAGATTAAAATGTTTCAGATGCATGAAGATAAATAAAATATGCCACATGCTTTATTTGTCTGGAAACACATGAACCATTTTTATCCCTACATCCATTTTAAAGCATTAAATCCATCAGAATTGGTGAATTGGTTGTGTCAATCACGCCTTTCTTTTTTCAAAATAAATATGTATGTTTTAACACATTAGAGTCACTTTTTTTTTTACAGTATAAAAACTTTTACATTCTCCAATAGTGTTTTGCACATTAATAATAGCATGCCATCATTAATCATAGCAATGTCAGTTTGGTAAATTAACAATAGCATGGTTGCTTTAATCACAGAAATGTCAGGAGTGTTTGGTAAATTAACAATAGTGTGTTAGCACTATCATTATGATACAATGGTAGCAGAGGTGTGGGTGTAGGTCTTCAGCAATAAGTAAAATGTGATCCTGCAGGAGCAGCATATAAAAGAACAGTGGGAAATGACAGCGCGCACCTCAGGCAGACCTCGATCTGTCTGTTACGATCCTGACAGGCGACACTGTCAGAGAGGAAAGAACAAACAAACAAATGAACTCTGAAACAACAAACAAAAGTGAAAGCCTAACAAGTCGGATGGATCATATGATCCAGTGTGACACTGGAGCAGGTCACACTAAAAACAAGCCCACACCACCAAGACAAAAAAAATGGTAGTTTAAAGTGTAGAGTTAAAGATTTCTTCTATTTATATATATTCCAATGTAACTTTGATTTTTTTTTTGTTCATTGCTTTTTCAGTGCATAAAAGCTTGATAAGCGTATTTGTTGAATTAGGTAAGATAATTCTTTATTAGTCCCCCAGGTGGGGAATTTGCATTGTTATGACAGCAAAGTGAACAGTACAAAGTAGAGGGAGCATAACTAATAGTTCAAGAGTTTAACATTTTTATTTGTCACATGCTACACAGAACTGACAAGACAGGACAAGACAATATCAGTCTAACGAGACAATATCAACTTATTAGAAATCTATTTTAAAAAGTAGGAAAATATTTTTAATTGTGAAACATTAACAAACGTGCAAAACACTGCAAGGACTGGAGGAAGGGAGAATGGAAGGGAGTGTGTGTGTGTGTGTGTGTGTGTGTGTGTGTGTGTGTGGTATTGTCCTTTTTGTGCTATGGTTAAGAAGTCTAATTGTTTGCGGATAGAAACTTCTCCTGAAGCGTTCAGTTTTTGTTTTTAAGCTGAAAAGGCGTCTTCCTGATCTCAGAAGCCTGAAGAGTTTGTGTGCAGGGTGCCTGGGCGTGATCCTGAGGGCCCGGGTTCAGCACCAACAGAATAAAAACTACACCAAAACTACTATATAACAGTATAATATTAAAACTGTACACCCACACATATATACAGGTCTGAAAAAATATAAGAGAGCACTGCGATTTATTTTTAAATCAGAATCTCTATGAGTATGACAACCGTTCCATGCCAGTGTCTGTTAAATTCCTACACAAACACCTCATTCTGCTTTATGAGGGACTGATTAGTGATCACCTGAATCACATCTTATTTAATGAGGAAAAGTATAAAAACACTGCTGTAATCGACACTCTCCTCTCGCAGTGAGACCAGTTGTATGGTAAAACACAACTACAAAGGTCATTATTGCCATTTTGTTAAGAGTGAACAAGGGATTTGTTTTCTTTGAATTATTCAAGTTCTTTAAACACTCAATGTTAGGAGAAATATTGCCAACAGTTCTTAAAAACTAGGGCAAAGCTCTTCAGTTCCATACTTGCACCTGTAAAAGATAAAGATACAACTTGTACCTGTAAAAGAAACTGAACATTTTTGCAGTGGTCTCCAGAGTTGTAAAACTATATATCCAAAGAAAGTTGTGTAATATGTACGTGTGTGTGTGTGTGTGTGTGTGTGTGACCCAATATCTTTATGTCATAATCTTACTGAAAGCAGGATAAACAAATATGGTTTTTTTTGGTCAAGATCAAATATAATACATAATAAAAAAAAAAGTTAGGAAAGCAGAACTTGCCCTGTAATTGATTTTATTTGTATTAATTTAATTTCTTTTACTGTTGACTTTATTTTATTTTAGTTGCTCAAATGTTCAATTTCCACTGACAGTAAGGATTTCTGCTGTCAGTTATTATTTATTTTGTTGACCTTATTATTTATTCAGCTTTTTCTTACTAAAATGTAATAGAATGCAAAATAGGACAGAATGCAAAATTAAAAGAATGCAAAACATGACTCTGGAAGGCCCCTATATGTTCAGCGATGGCCATCAGTTGATTGTTTTTATGACAGACTCCTGATGAAATGGACTGAATCATGTGATGAAAGATACTGAAATGCTGTTTAAAAACAGGTTTAACGAGACAAAACGCTTGGTTTCGGTCAGCAGGATCGTTGTTAAAGTATTCATGAATGGAACCAAACATCTGATCTGATTAAAATGGAAACAAAATAAACTTTATGACATTATGCTCCACAACTACATTACGTTTTGCTTCATTGCTCAATTTGTGGAGTTCGGGCTTTAAGTAAGAGTTATAAAGGAGGGAGCATGAGCTTTCCTTTAATAGATGAGACACATGATGAGACACACATGATGACTAATAAGGAAGAATAATAAGAAAATCCAATACAGACAGTCTCGTTGCTCATGGTATTAGAAAAGCATAGAAACAAATAAAGAAACATGAACGTTTATTCATTTTCTGTAACCACTTCATCCTCACTAGGGTCACGGGCACCCAGAGCCTAACCAGGGGTAAACAGACGCGAGGCAGGGACTCGCCCCGGCTGGGGCGCAAGCCCACCACCATTCACTCACGCACTCACAGTCAAGTTAGAATCCCCAATTCACCTGACGCGCATGTCTTTGGACAGTGGAAGAAACCCCCGCCACCATGAGGAGAGCATGCAAGCTCCACACACACACACACACACACACACACACACACACACACACACACACAGGACCTGGATTCAAACCCCCAACCATGGAAGTGAGAGGCAACAGCACTATACACTGTGCCACCGTGAGGCCACAGCCAAATTTATCAATAAACAAAATTACAGTGGCAACAATCAAATAAAATGAAAAAAATAAACAAACAATGTGTTGTCTACACTCTGTTAGCTCAAAGTTGGTCTTCTTATTTATAATAATGCACAGTAATACTGGGAGAGCACCTTCGGTTAAAGAGGTTATACTTTCTACAAATATAAGGAATAAGGTATTCATGCATATAAACACTATATGGACACACCTGTTTTTCAGGGTTTGGGCTAGACCCCTTACTTCCAGTGAAGGACAATCTTAATCCTTCAGCAGACCAAGACATTTTGGACAACGCCATGCTTCCAACTTTGTGGACACAGTTTGGGGAAGAACCGTTTCTATTCCAGCATGACTGTGCCATAAAGACAGGGTGGGATGAGTTTGATGTGGAAGTACTTGACTGTTCCACACAGAGTCCTGACCTCAACCCCATCCAACATCTTTGGGATGAACTGGAACGGAGATTGTGATCCAGACCTTCTCGACCAACAACAGTGCCTGACCTCATAAATGCTCTACAGAATGAATGGACACAAATTCCCACAGAAACTCCAGAATCTTGTGGAAAACCTTCCAAGAATAATGGAAGCTGTTATATCTGCAAAAGGGGACCAACGCCATCCAGTCTATGTATCTGAATGCAATGACTCTAAAGTCCCCGTTGGGGTAATGGTCAGGCGTACCAATACTTTAGTGTATGTGAAATAGAAGGCTTTGGATAGCTTCTTATTGGTTGTTATGCTGTTATGTATTTCACAGTGTCTGAGGGTGTGTTACTGATTACCTTATAAAGACTTCCGGCCCATAAGCATCACTGTTGGTCCAACCTCTTACCTATTTCAAAGCCTGATTTATGACCCAGGCACCCTGAGTGGAGGCTGTTATAGCTGCAAAGGGGGGACCAACTCCATATGAAAGTCTATAGATTTGAATGCAATGTACCTGTTGGTGTAATGTTTTTGATGTATCGTGTAAGGTGTATATATATATATATATATATATATATATATATATATATATCTGAATGAAATTTAGATTAGATTTTATTACAGAATACATTGTTCTTAGTAAAAGATATGAAGTCCAAAGATTAAGTCAAACACCAAGTTGGACAGAGTAATAGTAATAATAGTAATAATAATAATCTTAACTTTTTAGATAGGATTTATGTAGTCAAGTTTATTTATATAGCCCATGATCCTACACAAAGATCCTTCAAAACGCTTTACAGGCCTAGAATGAAAATATTAAGCATAAATGTAGTACAAAAGTACAAAAAAATAAATAAAAGAACATATAAAAGTCAATAAAAATAAACAAAAATAAAAAGGAGATTAAAACTGTGATGGAGGCTGAGGGCCCAAACGGTTGAGTGACTTGTACTCGATGTGTGATCCTTTTAAATCAATTCTGTGCCAAACTGGGAGCCAGTACAAGGACCTGAGAACTGGAGTAATATAACGCCTTTAAAATAACTCAAGGTCACTTTCCACAAAGCAGTAAGTCAAAGACCAAAGCCCTTAGCAAATAGGTGACGGCTCATAGCGATTTGTAGGTAAGGAGGAGGATTTTGTATAAGATCCAGGACTTAACCAGGACCCATTACAGTAGTCCAGACGGGAGGTAAGGAAAACACTCTCTGACCCTGAGAGTGAAAGCCAGAGTCCAGAGAAATTTTTAATCTGGTCGAGGTAGGTTTTGTGATGTTTTTGATGAGCAGTCATGTGCTTGTGGAAATGCAGTTATTTGTCACTAGGGTGTGTTTCACTGACTAACTGATAAACACTTCCAGCCCATTAGAGCAGCTCCGCTGGTCCAACGTCTTGTCCATTTTGTAGACTGATTTCCAGCTAGGGCACTCCTGCTGTGCTCTGAGTAGCAGAATAATCCCCAAAATCCCCACACCAATAATCTGCCAGGCAAACTAGATATCAAACTCTATAAGATAAAATGTTGTTCTCAGTAAATGATATGAAGACACTGATATAAATGATATGAAGACACATAATAATATTAATATTATTATTATTATTATTATTATTAATAATAATAATAATAATAATACCTTACATTTTTATAGTCTAGCCAAGTTTATTTATGTGGCCCAAAAAGAAAAAAGAAATAAAAGAATACATAGAAAATCAATGAAATATTTAAAAGAAGGTGGAAGAAAATAGTGAGGTTTTTAAAGTTAGGTCAAATCTGATACTGATGGGCAGTTGATTGGACAGCATAGTGGATCTACAAGGATTGTGTACTTCAAAATATACTGCTCAAAAAATTAAAGGGAACACTTGAACAACAGCATGACTGTTTAAGTGTTCCCTTTAATTTTTTGAGCAGTATATATACGCATTTGAAACCCAAGCTGCTGAGTGACACGATTTGCTTTGAAATCAATTCTATACCGAACTGTTTGCCAGTGCAAGGACCTGAAAATTGGAGTGATATAGTGCCTTTCAAGGAACCCAAGGTCGCTTTCCATAAAACAGTAAGTCAGAGAGAGATGGCAGGAGTCTAGAGAAGTTCAGAAGGTGGCAGAGGGTAGATTTAATGCTGTTTTTGATGTGTAGTCAATGCTAATGCAAATGATGTATAAATTAGACGGAAGGTTTCTGGAGTGGCTTCTTACTGGTCGTCATGCTGTTATGTATTTTACAGTCGTGTCTGGGAGAGTGTCACTGATGAACTGATAAAGACTTCCGGCCCATAAGCAGCTCTGCTTGTCCAACCTTTTGCCCAGTTTGTAGACTGGTTTCCAGGGCGTTGCAGGTTTCAGGGTTAAGTGAGTTCAGTTAAGAGTGTATGGGCAGCAGGTCTGGTCAGGGGCAATGGACAGGAGGCCCTTGTATGTGGACCAAAGAATCTAAGATGGGGTGTAGTGGAGAGACTGGTCTGAAAAGTACTGGGGAGCAAGTGCATTGTGATTTGTAGGTGAGGAGGAGGATTTTGTTTGAGATACGGGATTTAACTGGGACCTATAACAGTAGTCCAGGAAGGAGGAAACAAAATCACGGATTAGGGCTTCAGCTGCAGAGCCGGAGAATGTTGGTCCAAGAACTTCTTAATGTGGTGATGGCAGATCTTGTGATGTTTTTGGTGAGTAGTCATGTGCTTATGCAAATTGTGAAATTTTATATTGAAAAAATGAAACACCACAGTACAGCACACAGTGTGACATTTGCCCTCTGCATTTAATCCATCACCCGAGTGAAGCTGTGGGCAGCCGACAACAGTGCCTGAGGAGCAGTGTGAGGGGATGGTGCCCTTCGTAATGGTACCTCAGTGGAGCCACTGGCAGACCTGGGATTCAAACCCACAACCTTCCGATCACAGGAGCAACTCCTAACCACCAGGCAAATACACTATATTTACAAATGTATTGGGACACTCTGTTTGCCAGGGTTTTGGCCTTCCAAGAAGAGTGGAAGCTGTTCTAGTTGCAAAGGGGGTCCAACTCCATCCAGTCTATGGATTTCTGGTAGGTTGTTATGCTGTTATGTATTTAACAGTGTCTGAGGGTGTGTCACTGATTACCTTATAAAGACTTCCAGCCCATAAGCAGCACTGCTGGTCCAACCTCTTGCCTTTTTTAAGCCTAATTTTTTACCCAGACGCCCTGAGTGGTCAAGGATAATCAAGGATATTCTCCCTGGCACGCCAGAAATCTGCCCGGGCAGGGTAGCTGTCAACAGGACCTATCTATCTGAGAGAAAGGTCATCATTCCTCATGTTGAGAAACAGAGAAAGACACAAACACATACACACTAGCTCACATACTGCATGCCTCACTGAAACACAAAAGTCAAGATTATGTTTGTAGCCATATTTATTTCAGCACACAAAGGGCCGCACATCAATATAATCTATGAACAGCTAGGAATCCACCCACTGGGTGTTCTTTGAGCAAAAATGATTGAGACGTAATTGAGACGTCATTATGAGACAGCTTTATCGTCATTTTCCTTTTTACGACATTCACAGGTTCTGATTTAGTGCTGTAAGTATTGCATCACATTGAAAGCAACATTCCAGCCTAAAACAGAGGTTTAATATCTTATTTGTGGTATTGTTTCAGCATCATACCCACCAGCCTCATCGGTTCCCCATTATTTCCTCCATGTTTTCCATGTTTTGTCACTACAGCATGTGAATCTTTGTCATTGGTTGTTTCTATTTGTTATCTATTTACTTATATCAAGATCTGATCATGTTATAGATCAGACTTGTATCCACATTAAGAAAATTGTAAAGGGTTCACTGCATTTTCTAGCACCATAGTGTACAATGGTAAAATTTTTTACCTTAAACAGGGCAAAAAAATGTAGATATTTGTTCAGGAAAATTGTTGCAATTCTTATATTCATTTATATAATTCATATAATTCTGATATTCTGTGTTTGATGTTATCGAGGAATTACCAGAGATTCTTTAGATGGCCACACGATGGCGACATTTCAAACAAAATAAATAAGCTGGTGGGATCAGATGCACTATATGGACCATTTCACCAACATCGCATTCAAATACATAGACTTTGATAAGGAGCCCCCACCATCTAGTCCACATCAGCAGAAAATTACCACCACCAAGACCAGAAAGAAGGTTGCTTAAAAGACAGGAGCAACCCACTGAATGATTTTGATTATTTACATTTTCTTGACCGTTTCTGTATGGCGAAAGAAAATGCAACAGAAATAATTGGTTTGCTGCAGCCCGAGCTTTCAGGTGACTTAGTCAGGGGCACCCCTATTTGTCCTTCCTTACAAACATTAATGACCTTAAGGTTTTTGGCATGTGGAACCTTCCATTGTGAAACTGGAGATTTGTGTGATGTAGGTAAATCAACAGTGTGCAGAATAGTACATAAAGTCTGCAGTGCTGTATGTGAACTGAATAAGGTTTCATCGAGTTCCCAAATACTGCTGAACAGGCCACCCACAAGGTAGATTTCTATGAATATGGGACATGGGGAATATGGGCTGCCACATTCCCATCAAGTGTGCCTCTGCAGCGGATGCTGAGAACTTCAGAAATCGTAAAAACTGGTTTTCAGTAAATGTACAAGTAATGTGCACTCCCACTATGCAGTTCTCCAATACTGTTGCACGTTGGAAAGGTTCAACTCATGACTCAAGGATTTTCCACAACCCCTCTTTGTATGCTCAGCTTGAAGCAAGACAACACTCTGGAATCCTACCTGGTGACAGTGGGTATGCACAGACAAACTTCTTGTTTACCCCTTATCTCCATCCAGTCAGACCAGAGCAATAGTGCTATAACCAAGCCCATATGCTCACCAGAGGGCTAATAGTGCGCATGTTTGGCGTATGGAAGAATCGTTTTCAGTGTCTTCAAAATACTCTGTGGTTTGAACCCAGGAGGTGCTGCACTGTGATTATTGCAACAGCAGTACTTCATAATTTTCTTAAACAGCGTGGTTGCCCAGACCCTGATATTGAAGCTGATGATGACCGACATGTCCCCATGGCTGAGCTAGCCAATGACAGAAATGGACTCGCTTACAGAGATGCTTTTGCTTTGCAGCACTTCTCATAAATGTGCCTTGAGTGATACATAAATGACTGGCATAGACAGGTAAAAAATTTCAGAAAATTATTTATCTACCTGAGGTTTGGTTCCAAAGAAAATTGACACTGCTGCTGCTTCTGGTCTCTCTTTCATAAACAACTCGTGATAGAGAATTTTCATTTTGACTTCATGTTCTTCTTTTCAATATTGTAATTTACATTCATGGAACTCTATGGCAAGTTTCTCATGAATGGTCATCCTTTTCCCCCTTGGCCTGCTGCCTGGATTAAAGACTGATGGATGCTGACTAATGCTACTGCAGGAGACTGGATGCTGCTGCATGTAGGTGCTGGGTGCCTCTGGATTCGTTGGAGCCTCTTGACTGTTCCCTGCACCCCCAAGTCCTGGGTCAAGATCAGGTCATCATTGTTTGGAAAAAAAAATGTAGTATTAGATTACGTTATGGTCATTACATCATTTTTGTTACAAGACATGACTTGCATTTAATTATGTTGGATGGAATAGCACATGCTAAATGAGGCGTGTCCTATGAAATGATTCTTGGAAAGATTCCTCACCTGAACTATCCAAATGGTCATCATCTGGAATACCTTCCAGGGGTTGCTGGCTTTCAATAATCCCAGCCAACAAGTCCCCCAACTCCTCTGTGTCTGGTGGAAGTGGCGGTCCCCCACCTGTCTTTAAACGCTCTTGACACGTTGCAGCAGTTGCTTTTTTCAGGTTTATTTTTATGTTTTTCCACAGGACCAATACAAGATAATATACACTTTGAATTAGGAGTTAATTTCATTCATGAAAGCTTATAAATGTATAAATTAATAATTGACTGATTTGTAAGATTGGGGCAACAATAAATCTTACCAAAACTTGGAGTGTCCATTTGGTTACTTTTTCATTTGAGTTGCATTCATTCAATATGGAAATCCATGCTTTCTTCTTCTTTTTTTCTGTACCTGAATCATGCGGTTTGTTTTCAGTTACAAGGTAGTTTGATACAATTTGTCTGAAAAGGGTCTTCTCAAATTCGCTCTAGTTTTTTGAGCATTTTCTTTTGCCTTTATCCATTTTTGGTTAAGTATAGTGCTCCTACGCATGCCATTAATCTAATCGGGTTTCCAAAAGATGATCTCACTTGCCCCCGATTACCTTAATCTGAGGCTCTGTAGTCTAAAATTAAGCAACATCTCAGAAAGTCAGTTGTTTAGTGTGGATTAATTTAAGTAGTATCAGCCTAGTACTAGTTTATTTTAAGCCCTTAACGGGAAACTGGGCCTAAGTTTTCATCATAATAAATAAATATTAAAGGAGACATATTATGCAAAACTCACTTTTTTGCATCCTTTTGTATTTCCATTTGGGTCTCTACTGCTCCTATAAACACTCCAAGCGCAAAAAAAACACCCATCCGTTTCTGTGAATCAATTGAAAGATTTTGGTGTCAGGAATCATATGCTTCTACAAGACGTTTGGACGGCTCCCTTATTCTGACGTCAGGAACCGCCCCTCACCTGTCGAGCCCCCACCCACTAAATTAGTTGAAGATCCGCCATTTTTGTCCGCTGGTTTTACGAGCACGTATGAGACACAGAGCACTACGGCTACAGGCAAAGGCAAGTCACACATGAAGTGTTGTGTTCATCTCGCTCTGGGTCCGACTTGGGGTCGAACATATAGGGCTGGATAGCGCCTCTGTTTTCAGCCATTTTCACATGTTTTATACACATCTTTATCAGGAGTGCCAATATTTGTGCTCTATATGCTATTATAAATTAGTTTAATTTCACTACGATTGGCCACTCACTTAGGTATGCTGAAGTTTGATTGTCTATTGGCAAGCAATTTGTTGAGTAAGCCAAATGGAACTCTAGAAGATGTAAGCATATGTAAACAAATGTAAATGCACCACATTTTAAAATGTCTGAAACTTAAGCGGTTCATGAGTACTGAAATGTAGGTGGCTGCATCAGTGCCCTTAGGAGGCTTGTATAAAGAAGCTGCAATGCAATTAAGTGAATCTACTTTAATCTGAGAAGCAAAAATATGAATGTGAAAAGTAAATTAAAAGAATAATAGTCTCTATAAATATTGCTGTAATTATTATCTCACCAGGGGATTTCTCAGTGTGGGAGCTGGAGGTGAGAGCTCTCACCCTGAACACATTTGACGTCATAGAGAGGACCTGCTGCATAGTGATTGGTGGAGACAGGGCATCTACTGTCCCGGTCTACAGTGGCATACAAAACTTCTCCTCCTCCATTCATCCTGAACCCAAGGTGGGTTGAGGCACAGGAGAACCATCCAGCATATTTGAACAGAAGCCTTTTGTCAAAAATATGAGAAAATGTCTAAAAATGTTTTTTTTTTCTGCACTTTAAAAGTAATATCTTTTTATATTCGTAAAAAAGTACAATTCACTTAGGAGTATTGTAAATTCTAGTTGTCGGTTTACTGATACTGCCCTGTACTTGGGTTTACCGATTTCAGTTGTATGTTCTGGAGTAAGAAAGAGACGTTTTTCCCTTTCTGACTCCTGAAAATATTAAGCATTCTTGACTTGGCTTTAGCTCACACATTTTTGGCTTTAAAATTTGCCGTGTTACAAATCATTTAGATGACTATTATTTGGTCTTCATCATATCTGCATGCCAACCTAAATGAAAATAAAAATGACATATCTTAACCATCTTTAAAGGGGATGATGTGCTTAAAATTGCCGGGATTAGCAAGTGCATGGTGTTGTTTCTTGATATCATGTTCATAATCCTGTCTGAGAGCTCCATAGGCTGTGTGATCTTAGTGCCAGTGCCAGCAATGTAGTATCTGTATCCACATCTTTCCAGGAGCCACTGCAAGACACTCTCCAGTCCTCTGATGCATGTCTCTTCACTGGTGAACACCACAAGAACATGCTTCCAGAAACTCTGTCCAAAGATCTGCAGATCCTCTAGAGCATGTTTGATGTCCTCGGTGACTTCTCCATCATACTGAAAGGCAAGCACAATTGCATGCGGTCCGGGAGCAAGGATGGACTTTTCCTTTGTGAGAATTTTCTTGGTATTGCAGAGATCAGTTTCAATCATGCGCACAGATTTATTATTAGCCATTTTTCCTTTCACAATTGTTGGTCTTCCAGTACCCAGGGCCTCCTCATTATGAATATGACAGGGTGTGTGGTTGGATGGGTTGCTGCGTGCATGCAAAGTCTCGGTCCTTTTAGGAGGGGAGGCAAACTCGGAGCGGATTTCCAGTGGTAAGTGAATTCTCCTATCGATTAAGTGGAATGGATTCTTTCGCGAAAGATTTAAGATTCAAGATTCAAGAGCACTGGGTGAACTAATATTTTATGTTAAATATGGGGGGTGGGGTGGGGGGGGGGAATGTAGAAAGAGTACAGCGTCTTTTGGATTCAAGTCAATGGCACATTGTGTGACAGTCAGAGGGTCTTGTGACTCTGGAGGATCTGTTGTTGTGCGATACAGAGCAATGGCATAACCAGCATTTAAGTCACTCTTGCACCATTGTAATATCTTTTACAAAACTTAAGGAAAGCCCAGCTTTTTTCTCTGATGACCTTACTAAGAACTTCATCACTGGAGAGATTCATGCAGATATGATCCAGCAGCTTCAAATAGTCTTCAACCAAAGCAAAATGCCACATGTGGTAGTACAACCAGGCTAAGTCCCCTTAAGTAACTATGAGACCTGTATCACTGTCCACTCCATAGTATATCTTTGCTAGTTCCTCAGATTTGTGAGTGCTGCATATCGATCACCAAAGAGATAACTGACAAATGCCAGTGAGGTGTACGCTCGAGTGACTCTTGCAAGACACTACAACCGGCAATGCTGCATATTTAGCACAGCTAATTATGAAAGGCCAACAGCACTGAAAGACAAA
This sequence comes from Hydrocynus forskahlii, assembly GCA_037974365.1. Taxonomy (NCBI): domain Eukaryota; kingdom Metazoa; phylum Chordata; class Actinopteri; order Characiformes; family Alestidae; genus Hydrocynus; species Hydrocynus forskahlii. The sequence goes on from JBBPCX010004792.1 coordinate 16,963, forward strand.
ATCTAATGCCCCGGCAATGCAGGAATTTGGAAGAATCTGTAATTGTATGCAATGCCATTTCGAGATTAAATTGCAGTGGAAGTATTGTTATAATGCCTCAGCTACATTTATATAATTACATATTAAACCCTCAAATGTATTAGCTTACATTTTATCTCTAACTTGTGGTGCTCCTTGTTTAAGTTAGTTACTTCTAGATTGTTTTAGAAAATTTCAGATTGTGATTAAATTTTAAATTGTACTTACATTTAGACTTATATCTGTCACATACCCGGACGTGCCGGTAAGGAAGGAGAACAGGGAAGAGCAGGCACAGGTTGCCATCAGGGGAAACGGTTATTCTCGCACTTACAGACAACAGAAAGAGGCTTAAAGGGCGAGTATGCTCCCATAACAAGAACGAAGGACAAACCAACATAAATAGCAGAGCGGAGCAAACCGGGAACCAATGGACCGTCATACCTAATGAACAGAAACTCAGAACAGGTGAGGAACCAATAAACAGTGATTAACTAGATAACTCAGAACAGGTGGGTTAGAATTCTCAGGGGGAGAGGCTGCGACCTCCAGCGGTCGCAGGCAGGGGTGACGGCAGGGTCCCAACCACGGTCCTGCAGCGACCCCTGGCGGTGGCAGACCGGAACCGTGACAATATCTACTTGTACTTATTTCTTTACTTATTTTGTGTTCAGAAAATGTCCAGATTTTTAATTTAAAATGTACTTATTGTCTATAATGTTTGCACAGTCAAAAGGAGCGGTTCAGGATAGATTTCACTTCGTGTTGTACCTGGATGACTATGCATGTGACAAAGAATCTTGAATCTTGAATCAATGCAGGAAAATTGGAAGCTATGGTTAGATATCATGAGCTCAGACAAATAATAAGATTACTGTGTAGTAATTAGATATTATTACTTACAAATAACACAGTTAATAAGAGAAACAATTTAAATAAATATACTGATTCTTTTGATATGTACAAGCTCCGTACTAAGCATTAGGCAGCGCTCTGGCGCTCTCTGCTGGCGAGCTATGCTTAACCGGATCCGTGTGGCAAGACCTAAGTCTGCTCACTGGCGCCCTCTGCTGGTGGTTCAATTCTACTGTGCTTGAAATCCTTGTTTAAAACGGCGTTTTCACAGAAATACAAAGCTGAATCAAAATTTGCTATATCCTGACATGGGCAGCACCAGAATATGATCTGCACTCATTAATTAAATTAATCATTAATTTACCAGTCTCGTTATCATAATCACTCTCACTCATCTCTCTGAGCACTGGAGCTCCACAGGGCTGTGTTTTAAGCCCCCTGCTGTACTCACTGTACACGTATGACTGTG
>JBBPCX010004841.1:0-18300 GCA_037974365.1 Hydrocynus forskahlii
AATATGCACAGAAAAGTATCTTATCACTTTAGCTTGGATACATTCGAGTGCTCACTGCTCTCTCCAGCAGGTTGAAAGTGAGAGAGTTCTTTTGGTTCCCATATGGGTCAGGTCTTGTTTGAATGTGGAGCCTAGAGAGGATGGGCGTTTGCATGCAGATAACATACAAACACACACACACACACACACAGCCCGTGTTCCATATCTTCTTTTTTTCCTGTTTAGTAACAGTAGCAGTGAGATCAATACTATATCAATACTATATATATATATATATATATATATATATATATATGTATGTGTATCTATCTATCTATCTATCTATCTATCTATATATGAGAAAGGAGAAAGATCTGGGTGATCACTGACTTCTGGTGCCATGTCCTTTCAGTTCTTGTACATTCTCGTTATTGTATTTGCGTCATAAAAAGTATTAATTACAACTAACTTAACTGACTTCACTGTACGTTGTCTTGTCCTGCCAATTATTACACTGTTGCTCTTTTTTTGTGTTTTTTTCTGCACTCTGTTATTAGTTCTGTCCTGCCCGCACGTGTATAGTCTTGTGTTGTTCTGTTTTTGTTCTTAGTGTTGCACCATGGTCTTAGAGAAACATTGTTTCATTTCCCTGTGAACTCTGTATCTGTTTGAAATGACAGTAAGCACCTACTTGACTTGACTAGACTACTGAGACTTTTTGAGAGAAATATAAACAAACCTGAGCTGTTTTATTTTGGAAGCAGGACTGAGGAGAGATCCCACTTGCATCATCCGTTACTCTGGGCGCTAAAGACACTGCAGTGATGAGAATAATTTACATATTGAGAGGCATCTGGTACAGCTTATCATTAAGCTGAATGGGGATTTTTACCAGCGTTCTGTAACGTTCAGCCTCACAACAGTAGATACGGAGGAACAGATTAATGGGTCAAATTGCCTAATTTGCATTCCTAAGATTCCTGCACAATTGCATGTGTAGGAGCAATTCTGCATAATATGGTATAAGCCTATGCCTGATTTAACTATAAAAGGTCAATTATATTCGGCTAAGTCCTCCAGTGTGATAATTAAATCTGGGTTAGATTCTCCTAATAGAGGATTTGTAATCTGAAATACCAAAGCCTCAATTATGCTCATTTAAAATGTAATAGATTCACACCACACATGCCCACATTGAAATTAAGCCCCCACGTGTGTGTGTGTGTGTGTGTGTGTGTGTGTGGTGTGCTTGCGCTATGCTGACAGTGACACACTGCGGTATGGTGCTGGTAGCAGTCGTGCTGAGCACACACGCTGAATTAAACATTACAGGGATTCTGCTGATTTATTGGGGCAATAACGGCGCCCTCATTACAGAAAGAAAAGAGCACCAGGGATAAAAAACGTCTCTGTCACAGCTCAGTGTGCGAGCAAGTGTGTGTGTGTGCTTTTGTGTGTGCGTGGATGACATCTCAAGAGTCCTCCATATTGCTCACTCCCCTAAATTAGCAGAACAGGAGTGTGGCTCTGATGGGATTTGGAATCTGACAGCGCTGTAGATCAGGAGGATCCCAGCTTTGTCCAAATTCTCATGTCCCCTCCTTCACTATTCCCCTTCCCTGTACACTCATCTGCTACCTGCGTACTTTCTCTGCTCCCACTGTCCCCTTCTCTCATCCCTTCAGTAATGCTAAAACATGACCTGTACTCTTACACACACACATATACACACACACACACAAACACATCTCTAAACTCAACGTCTCTTAACACAATTCATGAATACACTGAACTGTTCTGCCTTAGACAAACTTACACCACAACTGCCACTGTATTATATTCTGCACATATTCTGTCTGTTGCTGCTATTATTTATTCATTTAAATTATTTATTGCAGTCTACTTCTATTCCTAATTTTTGCATACCTAACGACTAGAATACAGTGTCTGTTCCAATACTGTATTCATCTAAACGACAGCACTAAATGTTGTCTTGCTCTGTTATGGTGCTCTTGCACTTCTCTCTTGCTCTCTTTGCACTCTGTGTATTCCTGTCCTGCCTGCAGTTATGTAGTCTGTGTTGTTTCTGTCTTTGTTCTTGTGTTGCTCCATGGTCGTGGAGGAACATTGTTTCATTTACCTGTGTACTGTGAATATGACTGAAATGACAATAAACCTACTTGACTGGATTAGACTACTCCCTGTCCTTTTATCCCCCGGTTCCAACTTCTCTGGGCCCTTCCATTTCCTCATCTCCTGTCCCCTCATCCTGTGTCCTTCCATGTCTCTGCGTCCACTATCCTGTGCACTCAGCTTCCATTTCCTTCTCATCACTTGGCAAAATGTGCCCATCAACTTCTCCTGAGTCTCATCACCTTTATTTGCATACACAAACACTGTTCCCTTCCTGTGTATCTGTGTTTCCACTGTCATGTCCCATATACACTGGTCATAGTGGTCTCTTTTCCATTTCTATCCCATTTTATCTCACCACATCCCCTGTCCAATGTCCCCTTCCCCTGTAAACTCATCTGCCAATGCCTTCCACTGCCTAATCCCCTTGTCAAAGCTCCCAATACTCTTGGTGTTCTGTTGTCCACTTGGGTTTGTCCCTCTCCCTGTCTCCTAGGCCTCTATCCCATTTCACTGTCTTCTTGCCCACTTGTCCGTTTTTACTCTATTCCCCTCTTCTGTGCCCTCCTCCCCTTTCCTCTTCCTCTGAGTGGTAGAGGAGTGATAAAGTGAACACAGACGAGTAGCTCTGATGGGATTTGGAATCTCATAGCACTGTAGATCAGAAGCATCCTGGCTTCGTCTAAATATTCATGTCCGCTGCTTCATTATACCCTTTCAATGCACTCATCTCCTACTTGCTTACTTTCTCTGCTCCCTCACCCCCTGTCCCCTTCTATCGTCCCACATCCTTCAAATTCCCTAGACCTGTCATCCCCGATCACTTCTGTCCTCATCCAGTTTCCTACCCCCTTCTCCCCTTTCTCTATTCCCTTCCTCTGTGCCCTCACCCCCTTTCCTCTTCCTCTGAGTGGTACAGGAGTGATGGAGTGAACACAGAGTTAATACGCTCTGGCTCTGGTCTTGCTGAATATTTCTCTACTGATGGCTGAGTAAATGCACAGACCCGGTCTTTTTAATTAGACTGCAAATCAGCTCTTGCTGCTAGTGCAATGACACTACGTTCTAGGCTGTCATGCATGCTAGTCCCTGGAGAAAAGCCTTGGCAGAATAAAAGTTTTCACCATAACCTGATGAGAAATCAACTATTTGCATACATATTTTTTTAGATACACTTAGATAAATGTTACATTTAGCCAGTATATGACTCCAATAAGATGCACATACAGCACTGCTATATTGATCAATGGGGAAAAAGTTTAAGCTGCCAGCATATGTGATGCAATTTGTGTATGTAAGACTATATGCATATATTTTTGCAGCCAGAAACTTTTTTTTTAAGTCCCATAATGTTTGCACATTCCACTTAGGTTCACTTGTTAATTAGTAACTGTTATAAGTAATTTTTAACAATTCATGGGATTTATGTGTAATATTATCTGAAAGCTGTTATGGCCTAAAATAACTATATTACGAAATTGGATTTGAGCAGTATTTGACCAGTACACGTAAATTAGCACATCATCAGTCCACTCACAGTGGCTCTGAGCTTAATAACGATGAGTTCATTTCCTTATGGATGTGACCTTTAAGCTTTCGCAGGTCATTAAATCTCTACTACACTCAGGGTCAGTACAGACTGTACATCTTGATTTAACCCACAAAATAAAATATACATCTGGATAAGAACGACAACCTCTTCCTGTGCATTAATTCAGTCAAATACAAACATCCAAATAACATTTATTACTATTATTAATACAACAGTGTTTGTATTAACTAATCAGTATTTATCTTAATGAAAAATTAGTTATATGAATGAATCAGTGCTTATACTAATCAATTTGTATTTATTTTACTAAAGTTGTGTTTATATTACAGCATATAAAAGCACAGGAGAGGCTCTGGGAGCCCAAGCTGTGTTAGCTTGTGTGTTTGTGTGTGTGTGTGTGTGTGTGTGTGTGTGTGTGTGTGTGTGTGTGTGTGTGTGTGGTGGTGGGACGGAGGGGTTAGAGTTTATGATAAGAGAGGCCATGGGGTCACGCTGACGGGGATGGGTGGACATAAATTCGAGTCACTGAATTTTGCTCTGAGGGGGTGACAGTGTGTAAGACGCAGAGTCCACAGCAATTTCACCCCACAATGTCACACACGCATGCATGCATGCACGCACTTTACAGACAGCGTGCTGCTATGGTCTGCTAGCCATACACTGATATCTTGTGTTGACAGCATGAATAAACCAGCTACACTGATACACACATGCGCGCACACACTCTCTCTCGTTTTGTTCTTACTCTCTCTTTTCGGTTTCTCTTTCCGTTTTGTTTCTCTGTCTCTCTCTGGGGTATAAAGGCCTGAGTGAACACAGGGAGGCAAAGCTGTCAGAACTGGAAAAGAGACCAAGAGGAGAGGGGGAGAGAAGTGTGTGTGTATGTGTGTGTGTGTGTGTGTTTGTGTGTGTGTGTGGAGTAAAGCACAATCAAACAGCACAGGGCAGAAAACACAACAACAAACAAGTAGAATGAGGATTATGGGGGGGGTCAGTTACTTTGACAAGGGGTGTGTTTGTGTGAGTGTGTTTGTGTGTGTGTTTGTGTGTGTGTGTGTGTAAAAAAAGATACTGAGAGAAATATACTGTTCATTTCTACATGAGCAAGAAAGCTTCAGTGGGGCAAATGATTCAAAATAATAATACTCCAATCTGAATATTAGTGAAATGAGAGATTTAAGGACTTTTGAACTGTTTTTAAAGGAATAATTCTAATTGACTCATTTGAATTATGGTGAAATGTGAGATTTCATGATATACCAAATCATTTTTTAAAGAAGTTTAGCAGATTCATAAGAATATCTGTGAAATGTAAGACTTTTAGTCTTTTAGGCATTGTAATCAACTCTTATCAGAATTTTAGTTGAATATGAGACTTCACAATGCAGTTTTATAGAGAGTAATATTCAACACATATTTGAATCTTTGTAAACTATGAGACTTCATAATGCACTGAGGAATGCAAACAGATTCTTTTGAATTTCAGTGACGTGAGATTTCAGGAATCATTCTGTAAGGTACTGTAATCAACCCCCCAAATGAATCTCAGGGAAGTTTGAGATTTTGTAATGCACTAAATCTTTTTTTTAGAATCCTATTCAACTCAGTTGAATCGTGAAATATACCACTAAACAGAGCTTGAGTCGATGCCTAGAAATCACTTTGCGTCCCATAGCATCAGCGCAGTAGATCAGCGCAGGAAAGTCATGTGACAACCATGTTTCTGCTAAAGTGAGCAAATGTAAGTTTTAAAGCCGTAAAACTTGTCTCTGCCTGACGTCCATCTTCCATTAACGCTCTCTCTCTCTGCTCCCTGGTCTGATTTATTCTGCCATTTTTCGGATGGAGGCGGATTCCTCACTCCATCATCTGCTGTCCTCCCTTCACTGGTCCACCATTAGAGTGGAATAGATGGACATTTTGGAGGGACTGGCATGCTTTCATGCACGGCTTGGGGGGTGTAAAGTGTGTTTTAAACACACACTGATTGCTGTAAAACTCATAAAGAGCATTCCTCTGTAGGAGTGTTGTACATGAAGGATTCAAAATGACTAGAAATGATGAGCGTAAAAACCCTCAGAATATCTCAGACCATCACCTCAGCTCAGAAACGGGAACCAACAATCTTAAAAGACAGAAAGCAAGAATCCTCCTCTGATTTTAACCTTCCTAACTCCCTTGTGGCGTTCACATCCTGATATTCTCTCCTTATATTCTTTTTACTTGACTTGTAGCTTCACTGAAATAAGAGGAGAAACTGTAGAAAGAGTGGAAAGAACAGGTTCTTACTTTCACTTCAGACTACATTAGTGTATAAGAGGAAATATTTAGCATTGCAATGCACAGGATTTCTGTTATTCTATTTAAATCCTTCTTCTTCCTATTTCTGTTATTTCACAAGACCACCTTTCTGAGTGGATGTTATGTTCATGTGTAGGAACACCCTAACAGGGGGCAGCCGGTGGCCTAGTGGTTAGGGCATTCGTCCTGCTATCAGGAAGTTGTGGGTTTGATTCCCAAGACTGCTAAGCACCTCTGAGGTATCCTGAGCAGAGTACCGTCCCCACACCCTACCGCAGTGTTCCTGGCTGCCTGCTGCTCCACTTGGTGAATGGGTTAAATTAAATGCAAAGGAAGAATTTTGTATTGTGTTCACGTATGACAGGATGGTCACTTTCACTAACAGGAACTGAAAAACCACATTGCAACACCCTAACAACCATAAAGTAACACTCTAGAAACGACCTAGAGTACCAAAGCAACCACTGAGCAAACTCTTGCCATCCGAGATGGGATGGCAACCACCTAGCAACCAATAGAGGTATCTTAGTAACCAGTTAGCAACACCCAGTCATTTAGTATATTATTTCAAGCACCTAGCAACATCCTAGGAACCACCTGGAATATCCTAAACACCTAGGGGCACCCGAGTAATCACCATGGATACAACGGCAGCCATGCAGAAAGACCCCCTGCAACCACCTGGGATACTGTAGCAAGACTTTGGCAACCAAACAGAACAGCACAGCAACTGTCTAGCAACTACCTGGGATACCACTGCAACCAGTTAGGAACAACGTAGGACACAGCCTGATAGTTTAGTGAGTTTAGCATGAACTGAAAACCAGCTTGTTTAAAGACATTGCCAAAACACAAGAATGCGTATGATAAAATAATTTGAGGGCTGAGAATTGAGCCATGATGAACACAATCAAAGTCCACCCAGAAAAATCCACTCAGTGGCAAATTTAGCCCTGCCCCCAGGCAGTTCTTTCCAAACATTATAGATGAAATGCCTTTACCTAAACATGTAGAAACCTTTAAAGTGCTGGGACAATTTTCAGATGTTGCAAAAGCAAATCTGAAAGCAGGTTAAATATGATAATTTTTATATATGTGATCAGACTTCAATAAATAAATACAGCACCAGTACAGCACTTATGTTGCTGAGTGTGGGACAGAAGCGTTGGCTTAATTTTATGCTGCTTAATTTTCTGGGGCTCAAGAGACTCTAATGGACAAAAAGACAGCTGATCAATCTCACACACATACACACACGCACACACACGCACACGCACACGCACACGCACACACAGAGTCACACAGCTCTAATCAGAGCTGTAAGCTGGTAAAAGTGCAGCAGACAGTCACACTGAGTGCCAACTCTGCTCATTACTTCTGTTTCTTCTCAAATTTTGGTTTATTGGGGTTTGAATCATCTTGGCTCACAAAATGATCAATTGTTCATTTTCTCTCTCTCTCTCTCTCATTTGAACATATCTATGTCTAATTTGTTTTTGTTTATCATTTGGAAAATTAATAACACATAATTTGACCAAGGTCACGAAAACTTTGTTGGTTTTGCTGATTTGTTGTTTTGTTTGAAAACAGAAGTGATGAAGAAGCAGGAGTGAGCGAGATAGAGATTTTGGGGTGAAGAAGTGAAGCAGGTTACACTCAAAAGCAGAGAGACAAAGGCAAGGCTCAAACCAGGTGTGTGTGTGAGTGTGTTGTGTGTGTGTGGTTGGCCCAAACACAAGTCAAATTAATTGGCTCCTCTGGGAGAGCGGGCGGCCGAGAAGGGCGGGGGAGTTGTTGTGTGTGTGTGGGTGTGTGTGACATCAAATACAAACGGCTACAGGACCTACACTACATACACTCAAAACATCCTCTACAGCAGTGTGTGTATATGTGTGTGTGTAAGCGTAGACCTCTCAGCCACTTTCCCAGTCTACAGTGTGTGTGATTCTATGATGTGGAGTATGCTTGCACAGGTATGCAAGCTTGCTGCTTACCTGTTGAGTTTACTTCACCTTTTCTGAAATCTGATTGGCTGAGCCAAATTAACACACATGGAAATATACAGTAATATATAGAGTGTACCAACATGTGTAGGACTGTTTCTTATTTACATGCAGAATCAATACACGAGGTGTAGAAAGTTTTGCAAGGGATTCGGGTTTGTGGGTCACTTTTGGCAGCTGTGCTTGTGATGTATTGATTTGAGGTATGAATATGCCCGATAAAATGTCAGTGTGTGTTTGTGTGTGCCTGTGTGTGTGTGTAAGAGTACCTTGGACAGGTCTCTGAAGTTGCTTGGTAGTGTTAAGTCCAGGTCCTCAGTGTCATAGTTGGTGATGACCCAGGGGAACACGGGGTACTGATTCAGGTCATTATACGTGCGGCCTGGTGAAGATTTAAAAATAATTTTATTCATGAAACAGTATTTCACAGCAATATTCAGCATCAGTATTTAAGCTGGATTCACTGCAGTGTTTAAGGTAGAAAATCAGTATTTAAGCTGGATCCACTACAATAATTAAGGTGGAACGTCAGTATTTAAGGTGGAACATGAGTATTTAAGCTGCCATTACTGTTTGTTACAGCAGGATTGTTAGTTATGACAAACTTTGTTGTGTTTTAAATGGCTGGTTGGTGTTTCAAAGTCAGGAAAGCAGATTGATAATAAAAGATTTTCAGTTGGGGAGATTCACCGTTATCTGTAGAAACTGAAACTGAATGTATGTCTCACTGCCAATCACAATGTGAGGGCGAAGGCCACTGTGGTATAATGTTCAGTACTGCACTATGAATAACGAAGAGGACGAGGGAAGTAGTTCTGTACTAAGTAGCGCATTTTCAACTCTACCTGAGATGGTGTTGAGGAAGATGAGGTATTCAAAGTTGGAGATTTCTCGTCTTTGCCAGCGCTGAGTCATATTGGAGGCTTTAAAAAGCTGCTTGGGACTGGCTAGAGAGATCCTCCTGCAAAAACATAAAGCCAAATGCATTAATATTCAAACAAGTACCTCTTACTGGTACAATATCAGAATATACTATAAATATATCACTTTATCATGCACCAGACTACAGGCTTGTACAAGAAACTTAATAAGAAGAAGGAATATTTGGGGGTAAGTTGGTGTAAGAAAAAATGAAAGAGAAAAGGTAGAAAAGGACATGCAGCTAAAAGAATAAAACATGATCTGTTATAATGTCATCAAAACACATAAGACACAACATAAAATCTAAATACCATCATTCGTCACACAGGTACTTGCAGGGAACTACAAGTAATACTGGGTTTCTACATGGACTGATTTGTGATTATTGAGAAAAACTATTTTCTCAGGTGCCTAAGACTTTGGCACAGCGCTGTATTACACACGCTCAGTGCGTCAGATGGCATGTTGTGTAGAAGAGTTAGTAGAATACAGTTGTTCACGTGTGCCCTGACTGGGGTGATGTGGGAAAAGGCTGGTGTGTGATGGTGCACAGTCTTGGCTCTGATTTGGACAGAAAAATAAATGACCCTGCAGCCCATTAAAACAACGGCAAATTAGAGAATTCATCACTGCCACGCCGCGGGATTACAGTCATTAGGCCTCTCTCAATGGCCAGCCCGCAGCCCAAATCACACCCCGAACACACCGCCAGCAAGTGCCCCGCACAGGAACCAGGAATGTTCTGGGAATTTTAGGAAAACGGTGGGAAACATTGTTGGGGGGGGCTTGGTCTTAGCATTTGTATACTTAATCTAATATTCATACACAAAAATGGGCTAAATTTAAACAATCAAGTTAAAGAAATGTGGTACATTTAAAAAATCTGGAACGAAAGTTTTTTTTAAATCTGGATTAAATTTATATTAAAAAGTACAATTATTGCTTTTATATTTAAATATTACCAGTTTAAAATGTGTCATTATTAAAATGTCACAGTGTTAAAATAAAAGAACATATTGCAATGTTAATTACATTCTGGAGTAATTATTTTGTAGTCTGCTGTTTGAATAAAAAAAAGAATATTTAAGAATAAACTGCTAACATATCTCAGGATATTAATGAGACTCAGTGTAATGTACTGAATATGCGTTTTGGTTTCAAGTTAGAATCGTCTTTGGCTTAAATAGAGGGGCAGTAGGTTTTGGCATGTTGGAATCTGTGTGTGTGTGTGTGTGTGTGTGTGTGTGTGTGTGTGTGTGTGTGTGTGTGTGTGTGTGTGTTGTCCATGTGTGAGTGTGTGAGTGTGTGTGTGTGTTTCCTGCCCTGCAGGCGCTGTACACCCTCTATTTATTTCTGAGTGAGGGAGATAAATAAATGATGTGAATTGTGTTTGTGTGAAGGCAATTAGGCTGAGGTACACCAACACCCCACCCAACACGTACACGTGCACACACTCACGCACGCACGCACGCACGCACGCACGCACGCACGCACGCACGCACGCACACACACACACACACACACACACTTACTTCAAGTCTCAAAAAGACAGAACATGTCATTTACAATATTAAACACACATATATATAGTAAAATGGTAGAACATATAGTATGCAGCAGAACAATAGAGTTTGTGTGTTTTCACCAGATACATCAGGGCTATGATTTGGTTGCAGTAGATCCTCACAGCCTTGATGTTATTGGTGAAAACACACAACCTTCAGTGTTCTCCTGCTTTTATAAAACAGTTCTACACAGCAAAGAACACAGTAAAGCAAAGAAGCCCTCAAATTAGTATGAAACATGGTTTAATGTCAGCATTTCTGGTAGATCCTACTGTGTAACAGACAGAGGCGCAAAACTGCAGTAGTGTGAAGTCTCAAAGCAAAAACAAATCTGAAAAGTTTTTTGACTTGTATTGTTTGTTGACTTGTATTCTATTCATTTTTGCCAAACTCAAGACTGGTTGGTTGTTCCCACTGAAAAGGTCATTTGGGAAGGGGCAACAGATTGGAAATGTGATGTACGTCTGTGGTTACACTACACAGCAGTGATACATTACTAAACAAGAATTTTAAAATCTTCATATTCAAGGCACAGAATCTGCCCCAACAATTGCAAATATATCTAATGTGCTCATGTTCTGCGTGCGTGTGTCTGTGTGTGTGTTTGTGTGTAAGAGAAAGAGACCTGGTCTGTGGAAGGCCATAGTTAGTGCCTACTCCGACTCTGGGTAGGCAGTGAACCACCTTCTTCACCATCGCTGCATCCGCAAAGTTAAACATCACTGCAGCTAAAACAAATCACCAACCAACCAATTAAATACTTCTAAAACACAAATTTCTTTCTTTAAAACACACATTTCTAAAACAAACATTTCCTTCTTTAAAGGAAAACCAACTGTTCATAGAGTTTCACTGACCCCAGATATGGTCAATCAGCCAAGACATGTTTGGAGTCCAAAATTTGCTTCTTTAGTTTAGAACTGAAGCTACAAGGTTAACATTGCTAACCCTAATTGTCAATAATCATCCAAATCTTTTCTGTAAACAAATCCTCACTCAAACCACATCTAGCTGTTTATTTAGGTGGGGGACTACTTTGTGAACACCAGTCCTAGTGGTGAAACGGCTGCCTGTAGCGCTGACGTTCTGTTCATTTTTACAGCTCCCAGTAAGTTACCCTGTGTCCTAAACCACATCTGCGTGTCTGCTCCGTGATAGTGATGAGCCAGATGTGGTTTGAGTGGATTGATAGAAGTTTAAGGGATGAATTTATGCTACTACGGTAGCACCAGTTCAACACTAAAGAAGAAAATTTTTGAAACGTTTCATTACATTACATGATTAACTACACCTGGGGAAACACAACAGTGATACATTACTAAACAAGAATTTAAAAATCTTCATAGTCATGGTGCCAAACCTGTTTTTTCTGTGGAAGAACAGAAGAACTGTTTATTGTCTGTTAAAAACATTTCAATGAATGGTTTCTTCAGGGAAGCAAAAGGGCTTCGCTACGGTATTGTTCAAAGAACCTTTTGCTGCATCTTTTTAAGATAATCTTACAGCCTGCATGTTATATGGAGATTCTTTAAATTTTAAAATGATTCTTCATAGATTTCATTCACAAAAACGGTTCTCTAAAGAACCATCCACTGTAAAGTGATTCTAGGTTCTTCACACAGTATAGAAGCTTTAAATTTGAAAGTATAATCCTTTAACTATTCTATAACACAGTACCAGCTCATTTTAGTTTAGTTTAGTTTGTACAGTTTGAAGATAAAGTTCTTACTTCTGTTAGCCATGAAGATCTCCAGCGCTGTGCTCTGCAGCAGGTACCGCCGACAGAAGACTGCACGGATCTCCGTAAACAACCATTTACCATGTAAACCCTCCGTATAGGCCAGAATCTGCGGGAGAGAGAGGAAAAAAACATACAGGGACATTAGTGAGGGACACGGAGGAGAATAGAACACAAGAGAAGAGAAGAGAAGAGAAGAGAAGAGAAGAAAAAAGACGAGAAAGGATTAGAAGAGAAGAGAGGAAAAAAGAAAGGAGAGGAGAGGGTTGGAGAGAAGAGAAGAGGGGAATGAAAAAAGAAGAAAAAAGGTGAGGAGAGAGGAGAGGAGAGGGTTGGAGAGAAAGAAGAAAAAAGAAGAGAAAGTATGAAGAGAGAGGAGAGGGTTGGAGAAAAGAGAATGAGGAGAGCAGAAGAGAAGAGGAGAGAAGAGTAGAGAAGAAAAGAGAAGAGAAGAAAAGAAAAGAAAGATAAAAGTGAAGAGAATGAGGAGAGCAGAAGAGATCAGAAGAGAAAAATGAAGATAAGGGATGAGAGGAGCAGAGGAGAAAAGTAAAGGAGAGAAGAGAGGAGAGAAAAGAGAACAGAAGAGGAGAGGAAAAAAAGAGGAGAAGAGAGAAAAAAGGAGAGTCGAGGAGAGGAGAGAAAGTAGAGAAGTTGAATGTGACTGCAGGGCCGACGAGTGCAGTGAAGGTGTCTGTGCTTCATTTATCACAGCTGTGTGGCGGCTGGGAGGCAGCAGGATGAATGTTCAGTATTGATCAGCTCTCATGAAGAAGAGATTCTTTAAAGAGCAAAATGAGCCCCATTCACACGCTGTAAAGCAAGGGACAGCTCACTAAAAGGTGATCAGTAGCGCACAGTGGAGCTAATCAATCAACTTTTAACCTCCCAGTCAATACAGGAAAGACAACTGGGTTTCATCATCACAGCCTGTGACAGTTTATACACTGCTCCAGCAATGGTGGACGCTGCTGCTCAATAGGTTGGAATCACTCATCACTTTATTATTTAAACATTCGCTAAAATAATATTAACTGTTAACAACTAATAATCAAAATAATACAAATGCTAAATCCCTAAAAGGCCACCAATTGACAGCTTTCCTCAGGATCAAAATTTTTTCCCCAAAATTTCTGCATTATTAAATGGTTAAAATGTTAAATTATTCAGTCATTGAGAGTGGCTGGTATGAAATCTTCATTTCTTTATGTATCTTAATTGGGCCTGAGGGGGAGTCATTTAATTCTAACTATATAGTATATGGATTTGTTTACACACACACATACAGTAGGGCATTAACAACTTCAGATTTTTTCAGGTCGACTAATCCGTCAATAAAGTCGAAGTTGAGTCGACAAGTCGTTTGATGGCGTAATCACACATGTCGCGGAGGAACCCAGGTGTCCAACAATGAGCAACTTTTATTAAAGTTCTCTGCAACATGAACAGTCAACATGACAAAGGCTGATACCTGGAATTTTCTGGTAAATTTAAGTGTACAACAGAAAGTGGGAACAGCTCTTTGCAGTGCTAGCATTAGCCATGTTAGCTAGCAGTGCCGTTTCAGATGTCGTGCAGAACGCCGGTACTGTTACTGTACTTTAACACCGCCTTGCAGGTTGTGCAGGTCACTGAAGTATCTCCACACATGTGATGGGTGTCTGTCACCCACTGCCTCTGCTGCCATGTCTCTCGTCTTGTTGTGGTCTTGTGTTTCAATTCCCCTCGCGCCAACGTTACTGCCCTTTTTATGAAGTGACTATAACAATTGGTAAAGTCAAGTAACGCATGCCAGCGTAAGCCAATCAGAGGCAGAGACCGCATTGTGTACACAAGCGTGCCCACAGAGAGAGGAAATAAAACACCCGACTTGCATATAAATATACATACGTATAAATATAAGACTGTTAAAGAATGCAATTAATGGGAACGTTTTTGGAGAATTCTAAGAACATTTGGAAAGCCAGTACATATAAAAGTAGATGTAAATCAAAGAGCTCTTTATGTGTGAAGTATATTCAAATAAATAATGGTTTTCTTCTCATTCAGCATTGATGGTCACATGCAGTAAACTGAGTTTGGTCAGTAAACTGAATGACCTACCGAACTTCGCATCTCTGAAAAATGAAAAAACCTTCAGTATAAGTCAGTGGAACCAGACGTCTGTCTGGAGCGATTCTACTGCCTAATAAGCAGCTAACACATTCAGGTTTGTAAGAAAAAAACTTTTGTTTGTACAGTGACATTATATAAATAATATTAACAAATACTGTGACACAACAAATTAACCAAAACTTCAAAATTACTTTCAACCAACAAAATTCGATAGTGCTTGTTTAGTGTTTACTGTCTCTTGCTGCTCCATCTAAACGTTTACCTGTTTACCTGGAATGCCAGCATCCCTCCCCCACCCTGCCGGCAGTTACAGCTCTGTTATGAAATATACTATAAATATATTACTGCTCAGGTTTGTCTTTCACTTCACGCTGTTTTTGGCAATAAGCGAGCTGATGTGGGATGTTTTATTCATGCGGAGCCAGTGCGTCACGGTGTCTTCAGCCAGCCTGTTATTACAGGAGAAGAACCCGAGCGCAGGAGAGGTTAAGTAACACGCTGTCAGCTGCTACAACATAAAAGAGAGAGCGCGTGAGCAAGAGAGGGCGAGAGAGAGAGAGTGAGAGAGGCTGTACAGAAGAAGTACACTGGAGATCTCAGGGCTGTTGTCAGAGAAACCGTGTCGGGATGCTGGATCCCTGTCAGGTCGTCTGACGGTGGCGCTGCATGTGTAATTCAGACGTGAGTTAATCCTATCTTTAGCCTCCGCCGCCTTTTGTTTCCCCACTTTCCCATCTCGGGCGTCCGAGCCTAATTACTGCACGGACGAAAGAGAGGAAGAGAGAAGTCCAGAGGGAGTTAGGAGTGGAATTAATCAGAAATATTCAAATGTAATGGTTAGCGGGTGGTGTCTAAGGCTAGCATTAGTGGGTGAGGCTAGCAGTGACGCTAGCAGAGCTCATTAAAGACTGAGGGAGCTAAAGGACAGCAGCTGGGGCTCGGCGGCGCTCTGAGGGCCGCTGTCTGCCCTACACCCGCACCTCAGAGTCTCCAGAGTTCAATTAAATGTGGATTAAGTCCGCACTGCCACCGCAGACGACAGAACAGTATCAGATCTTCTCTTCAACACCAGACACACACACACACACACACAGTGTGCAATAATATACCAATATTCCTGCTTGTAGCTCTTCAAAAGATTAAATCATTTTTATTTCTAATCACAAAACAGAAGTGGACATGGCGAGCACCTGATGGGGTAAAGTTTTACAAATCCCACGATGTGATGTGAATATCAGAGACAGTGATATCAGCAGAAAATGTTGTATGATGTAACTGGACATTAGCTGTGTTTTTCCTTATGGGTTATAAGTGTCTGAGTATAAGCAGATTTTTAGATACTCACCTTGGGCCTGTTCACACCTCCCATTAACGTGCATCTTGGATGCCATTTATGATTGCATCACACACATTGCACATTGATGCCATGTTTGAACATGGTCTTAGATGAAGAGCTTCAATTAACTTAAATTAAAGTGCAGCATCCATATCAAGCCTGTGTCAGTACTGGCTGTTACTCCAGATTTCTATATCAAGATTAAAGCTGTAGTGAAGCTAGAGTGGCTTTAGCTACAGACAGGCTGTAATCTGTGACAACTAGAAGTGTAAATCTTTGACCTTGCAATTATTCAGTTTCAGTAAATCTTTAGGAAATAAGGAAAAGTTTTTGAATGATAAGACACTTTAGGAAATTATTTAGTTTGATAAAGAGTCTTTAGGAAATGATTTAGTTTAATTATTTAAGAAAAGATTTAGTCTGGGTTATGGCCTATCTGAGGAAATTGATACAAGGACACACACACACACACACACACATATGCACATATATATCCTCTCCATAGTCCATGCTGTAGTGTGTACTCAGCTTGTTTATCTGTACCATTTGTCTGTTTGCTATTGAGCTTAAGGGTTGATGTGCAACAAAAATAAACTACACACACCTCGCCACTCAACAAAGCGTGACCAGTACACACAGCTGGTGTTCTCACATTACACACACAC
The DNA here is from genome assembly GCA_037974365.1 of Hydrocynus forskahlii. Lineage (NCBI taxonomy): Eukaryota > Metazoa > Chordata > Actinopteri > Characiformes > Alestidae > Hydrocynus > Hydrocynus forskahlii. The sequence goes on from JBBPCX010004841.1 coordinate 16,309, forward strand.
TCCAGATTGTGAGGGTGTATGATTTAATCGAGTTGAAAAAGTCCTCAGCCTTTCTCCAGCCTACAGGCTCTCATACACCTCCTCTCACAATCTGTTTGTTTATCTCTCCCTCACTTCACTTCAGGCTAAATGGGTAGAGCTAAAGTGCAATAGGCTAAACTGGCAGGACTAAACTGCTGTGAACATGATGGGCGGGGCTAATCTGCTGTGCATCACAAAAACTGTCTTTGCAGTTTAGTTTTCACATATGGATTGTAAGGAGTTGGGAGTTAACAGTACTTGTATACACTCCACACCGGTAGAAGAGCTGTGAGTAGAAGAGCATACATTTCAATTTTATTATTATTATCTAATAGACTGCAAGTAGTGGGGGCTGAACTATACTTGTTTTCTGATTCTAGTGAACTCTACTGATTCTGACTGTGATTTACATACGGCCTCAAATGGTTTTAAAAAGTGCAAAACGTTTTCCATGATAGGAGCTCTTTAAAAAGAGAGCATATAAAGAAGACAGGAATTATGTTGCACTGATGAAAGATTCATTTGGAGGTGACTCAGCGACACATGCAAGAGTGGAGCCCTAAACTGAACCTGGACGTTTCAGCTCCACACTGAACCATCAATCCAGCAAAGCAATTTACCAGCCAAAGGAAGAGCTGACCTATGACCTTCAGTCCATTCTATCTCTATAACAGCACAGTGGCTGAGACCTACATGCTGTCGGCGCCGGATTGATGATACAGTGTCCAGAGAGGACACGCTAGAGATGGATATGACAGTCCCATGGTGTGTGTGTGTGTGTGTGTGTGTGTGTGTGTGTGTGTGTGTGGGGGAGTTTAAGCACGGTGGTGGGACAGAAGAAGCAATGAATTGAAGAACAGACTATCCTGCTTTTCCTGCATTTCCACGTTTGCTGAATAAAACATTTGTGTGTTTTTTTTAGAACAAAAACAGTTCCAATTAATTTTTACGCCATTTTCCAACCACATTTTATCCGTTAGAATTAAACAGGCTGTTTTTATAGAGAAAAAACGCGAGTATGTGCCTAAAAATGCCTATTTTTATAGTGTAAACCCTAATATGCCCCCAAATACACTTCCAAAACAAATTTGAAACTCAGCTTAATACATTACCCTTAAAAAATGTAAAGGTATCTGTACTGTACAGTGTACATTGAACTGCTGTCTCCCGCAGTGATAGAATGTAAAATACCAATGTTAAACCTATATAGGCTGTACTGTAATTCATGCACGGGTGTTCTTTGGTATGTGCTGGCATTTTCTTTCGTATAAACAAGTAAATACAGTAATAAATTCATTTAATTTACAGTAATAAACATATAGGGCTTTAAGTAGAACAAAATGAAAAACACGAGAACACTCAGTGAAACACTTGAGATAGCTCCATGCGAGATGCGTCACAGGGCTGCAGCCAATCAGCAGCAAGGAGAAACAAATAACGTTCTCGGATTGGCTCCTGCTTCTGAGTACAGGGGTATTTCATCCCAAGACGCACTTTCTTTGTGTTCTCTGGACAATACCAAAAATGTATTGTTATATTTTATATGGAAATGAAGCAGACGTTAATATTTATATTACAAAATTAGTAAATTATATTTTCTTGATAATTTAGCACTAAAATGCATGAAAATGTATATACCGCCACAAAAAGCTGTGACATCCAGGCTGCTGAGCAGCGGAGGTTCATTCCGTTCAGATGCGTCTGGCTGCCTTGCTAACTGCCACAGCCAAACATAAACAACCAGCATGAAGATGAGGGTGTGTGGCGGATGAGGCCCGGACGTAACAAAAGCAAAAAAAAAAAAAAAAAAAAAAAAAAAAAAAAATGCAGAGGATATCTGCATTTTCCACAAATGTGCGGGGGTTTCCATCAACAATTATTAGTTCTGTTCTCAGAAAAAAATCTGCAAGAGACTGAAGCTGCGACTGCTGAACCACGTATAAGCGGGGTTTACTGGGTGTATGTGTATAA
>JBBPCX010004896.1:0-12957 GCA_037974365.1 Hydrocynus forskahlii
CGGACGAGGCCCAAACATAAACAACCAGCACGAGGACAAGGGGGCGTGGCGGACGAGGCCCAAACATAAACAACCAGCACGAGGATGAGGGTCGTGGCGGACGAGGCCCAAACATAAACAACCAGCACGAGGATGAGGGTCGTGGCGGACGAGGCCCAAACATAAACAACCAGTACGAGTACGAGGGGTCACGGCGGACGAGGCACAGAAGTCACAGCTTTTTTCATGGCAATATAGAATTTTTCATGCATTTTAGTGCTAGATTATTACGAAAAATATAATTTACTAATTTTGTAACATAAATATTAATGTAAATTCAGCTACTTTCCATATAAAACATAACTATAACCAGGGGTAACAGCGGTATTTACATTCTAGCACTGCGGGAGACAGCAGTTCAGTGTAAACTGTACAGTACGGATACGGGTTTACCATTTTCTTTAATGAGTTTAAAATAAAATTAAAGTGTTTTGGGAGCATATTTGGGGGCATATTTAGGGTTTATACTATAAAAATAGACATTTTAAGCTTTTTTTAACCACATTACAACAAAGTGGTTTTTCACTACACGCAGGTGCTCTTGGAACGTAACCCCCGCGATAAGCAGGAGTTTATTGTAATAAAAATGAAGCAATATACAAAAATAAAGGCTAGTTGGGCTGTTAAAATGTCTGCATTCTACATTGTTCACATTTGGATACAAAATGGGGGTGCACACAGCACTCTACGTCTCGGCTGTCGTCTGAGAGGACCTTGTTTTTCTATAATAAACTAGATAAAACGTGAACGCCCTGCAGGGGAAATAGCTTTGGTTTTATATTTGGTTTGATTACATTAATTAAAAGCTTTACTTTTCATATCAGCCTCCATATGTGGCCTGTAGTCTCAAAATAAACATTAATTGACATTAATTAATTAAAATTCTCTAAACCTCTGACATCAGACATCGCCACTGTTGGGACAAAACCTAATGAAACGGTCACATTTTAGAAGATGGAAAAAGATATTCCTTACCTATAATGGAAGTGAATGTAATTAATGGGACCTTTTCTGCTGGCCCGTACACCAAAACTTGTTTACACATTATAAAGGGTGGGTGGGTTTTTTTAATTATGAAAAAAGTAAAAAAAAAATTGAAAATAAAATACTATACCAGTAGTACAGTATAAAATGTACTCTATGCAATCTAGAAATATGAAATATGGACATCTGTATTGCAATGTATATATATATATATATATGTAGACTATATGTAAACTAAATGTAGACTAATAGTGATATGTAGTTATTTTGTCTATTCCAGTAATAATTCATGTTGAAATGTTTATTATAAACTATTACAGTAAGGAAGGTTGCTGGTTGCGTTCATTCAGAAATTCACCCAGGAACCGTTTGAAGTTGCTTTGTTGCCTTGGACTAGAAAACAAAATGCTGGTTGTCGGGACTAAAAACAGTTCAGATCTCACGGACGCCATTAATATGAGTGTTAGTCAGAGTCACTTTTCTGTGTCTCCACAACCACTTTAAATTCATACATGAAGGACATCAACTGTGCGTGCGTGTGTGTGTGTGTGTGCGTGTGTGTGTGTGTGTGTGTGTGTGTGTGTGTGTGTGTGAGTCTGCGTTGATGTCGCCATGGCGCGTGGCGCACCCCAGGATTAGACAGTTCCAGCATGCGAGACTTGATTGATGAGCCCATTCCAAATGTTTTCTCGTCCAAGTCAGTGGGAGTTTGAGTTGCCTTCGCGCATCTTAATACCAAACAAAACATTAGCGTTGGATTCCCAGGGCTGACTGCCTCCCCGAGGATTTCATTAGTCACCCCTCCACAGCGCATGAACGTGGCCATGGCTCCGGGACACCGAGAGAGGAAGGGAAAGGGAGGAGGAGAAAGAAGAGGAGGCTGGCAGGAAGGGGAGCAGGGGGCCATTAAGAGATCATTATCTTATTGTGAGCCTCCCCGGTGTTCAGGGTCACGGTCAGGCGGAGTTCTGAGGGGAAAAAGAGAACAACCGACGCTCTTCAGGAGCTTCTGACCACGCACGCAGTCTCAGAGAAAGGAAGCAGGGCAGTAGGCAATATGTAGATCAAATGTTTGAGATTCAGGCTCCAAATTGTTCAGGAAAACGATCGTTCACTCCACCGCCGAGCTGAATCAGGGCTCCCAGAGAGGGCAGACGCCAAAGTCTGCTGGACAACCTGGAGAAAAACTGTAATGGATCACACGTTACGTGTGTCATATCAAATTATTATTATTATTATTTTTTTTTTTGTATGCAGGGGCGGGAATTACGTACTTTGTCGCTTAGCTTAAGTATCATTTTTGAAAGATGCTTTTTTTTGTAATTTGGTTTTATTCAAGCTAAATACCGATCCTTACATTTTGGAGGGAAAACTCCTAACCGTTTAAAGTTTCTCATTGCAGAAGCCAGGAGAATTTTGTCTTGCCAGTCAGTCCATCAGAGTCAGATTCATGCATTTGATTTTACTTTCCATACTCCCATCACATTCAACACAGCAGCTCCATTTAACCAACAAATTAAAAAGCCCTTCCCGGGTTGAACTGGGTGTGTAAGAGCAGACAGCAGCACGTGGTTACTGTACTTTACTCTCCAAGCCTCCACATTTTAATAGCCTGCATATTAATTAAATGAAAAAAATATTGTTTTATTACCACACACTCTGAACTTCAAACACTTTAAACACTTTACCTCTGTATCGGCTGTTGTATCATGCATCTAAACCTTTCGTGCATCTGGACCACCGGCTCCCGACTGAGCGGCTCAGGAGAGGCAGCAGATTTAATTCCTCCACTAATAGCTACACTCATCTGGGTCTTTGCCCTGGCCTCCTCCTCCTCCTCCTTCCCCTTATCCCCCCTGCCAGGTCCTGATGCAATTACACCCTCACATCTGCAGGTGGCTCCCTCCTCCTCTTGGCCCGGCGGCCTCGGCGCTCCCCATTCACGGTTAATCAATCATGGTGCCTGGGTAATGACGCCCCGCTGCTCTCCTAATGTCTTCTGGCAGGAGGCCCCGCCGCAGGCGCCCAGCTCCACGCAGCCACACATATGGCCGCGCCCAATGAGTGACAGGACCCCTTTCGTGCGCGGCAACCCACACCATGGAAGCCATCAGCCCTGCACACACACACACACACACACACACACACACACACAAGCGAGGGCACACATGCCAGCGGCTACAGAAAGAAAAGAAGAAGTTGGTCGGGGGACAGAGGAGCTGCTTGCTTGGCCAGTCTTCTCTTGTCAAAGTGAGATGTCAAGAAATGTGCACAGGGAATAGCATGATGCTTCCCAAAACTGGGAGGCCCACAAAGCAAGTGAAGCATGTTTTCCTTCAGCAGAGCACTTGAGGAGAAAATGAATGGACTTAATTCACACTGTGGACATTTCCTGGACACAAATCATGTCTCTCCTCAGATTAAAGGGTGACGGTAATTCAAGATCGAAAAGTCTATTTAGTCCTGGCTCAAACGTAACCAGGGTCTTGAAATCAAAACAAAGTGCAGAAATACTGATTGCACAGACACTTCAGGTGACGTTCGCTTTTGTTGTTGTTGTTGTTGTTGTTTTTGATACAGTGAATAGTATATGGAAACGTAAACTCCTCTCAGCGTTGTGCTGCGGAGCAGTGGAACTGCATTCTCTGGAGTGATCATGCATCAATAAATACTTTTGGAAAGAGTAAGTACGAGTAAGAGTTTGTGATAAAGAATTCATTCTCCAACCTCAGTTGCTGATCTCACTAATGCACTTCGGGCCGAATACGACCAAATCCTCACAGCAATGTTCTGACATCTATTATAAAGCTTTTTGTTGCCTTTTAATACTGAAAACTACAGCCCATTTATTTTTTTTAGTTCTCATAAAAGGCAAAAAATGCACAGAGCGTATTTTCGTGGTGTCCAGAAACATCATTAGATACTTAACACGGTAGAAGCAGCACTGACTTCTTCGATAGTCCATGCAGAACTGGAGCTCTCCTCGACCACATCACCCTCCAGCTTTGACCTGAGGAGTCCCTTCAGCTCTGGGTAGCTGCTCGTCAGAATTAGCTGGTAGGAACATGGCGTTCACCTTCCCATGGTCATCCTCTCTCTGCCTAGTCTCATTTGGAGTAAGCCCCTCTCCTCACCCACCCAGCACGTGCTGCTCTTCTGGCAGGGTGCTTGTTCTTATCCTCCTCCACACCACCCTGCAGAGACCACAAGAACAGTTCCTGTTGTACCTGGACGCTATCCAGCACGATCCTCTGCACCTGGGCCAGTGGGTGGTGGAGGAAGCTCCACTGGGTATGTGTGAGGGTTACAGACGTATGTGTGAAGGTTCAGATGCATGCCATGGCCTGACCCCACACACCAGTCCTGGTAGCCCTCTCAAAAATCCTCAGTCAGCACTTACTCGCTGTCCCGTAATTGGCCTCATGGGATGTCAGGCCACACAACCTGCATGTAGGGGTGTAGCATTTGTGGTGCCGCAGTTCAGAGTCTCACCACTTGGCCCTGGTGGTGACCTCCCGCCGCCAGAGAAGGCCTGGTGCCAGGCTTGCTGGTCAACCCTAGGAAAGGTGGATCTTAGCACAGAGACGTGAGTCCCCTCTGATGCCCGAAACACGTCCCAACAATGCCGAATGATAACGCAGATTCATTAGGGACAGTCCATTCATGGCCTTGTGGGTGAGCCATGGATCCTCCACCAGGCCTTACACAGCATGGACCCCTACACCCACCTCACCTACAGACACACACCCTTCCGGCACCCCTCCTCCTTTGCAGTTGCATGCTGTGTGTCCCATGGGCATCCCACTTCAGGGTCCCACGGCCTTGTCGGCCACATTCCCACAGGAAAGCAGTTCTCACGCGGTCTGAAAACAGCACCGCAGGTAACTAAAGGTCACAGTAGAAAAACTCTCCCCGCAGCACTTGTACACCTAACCTGTAAAGGAGAGAGAACGCATGAGTGGGGGCACAACCTAAAGGGGAAGGGGGATGATACTCCGAATGAACCCACACCAAAACAACAGAAAAATCATACCAAGCTTTGCTGACCACTGCCAGCCATCGGTCGAGACAAAAAATATTAAACAGACTAACCTTGACCAAAACCCTATCGAGCAGGAAGAGAAAGAAAAGGGGCTCATCGCTGAAGCTTGGTTTACTGGATCCTCTCCACGTATCCCAGCAGATACTGAAAACAGTCCTGGCTCAACTGTGCAGCTCCTCCTCAGTGGTGCACTAGAAAAAGCAACCAGCCAAGCACTGCCTCCAACTTGACCCCAAAGGCAATTCCATTGCTCTCAGATAGAGAGCTTACTTCCCTGTTTGGTGCTTGAGAGTGCCATGTGTCTGGACCCCCATTCCCTCACTTCTGCTGCTGCCGCGATGGTCCCACTCACTAACGTTGACCACCCCACACACAGCGCCAAGTCCACACAGCCATCTGTCCAAAAGATTCCCCCTTCAAACGTTTGACATGAGGATCCGCATGCCCAACCGAAAAGGTAACCCTTTACTAGTCCAGTAGTTGGGAAAATTACAGTACAGAATCAGTGCTGTAGTACTCAAAAGTCCAGGCCAGACACCTAAACCTTTCATTACAACTCACATAAACCTACAGAAACAAGTATAATAAGCATAATTTGTCATAAAGACTGCTTCAGTCAATTTTGATGCAATTTAACAACATTTTATGACAGAAAACTGACAGTTTGTAGGTGTATGTAGGTGTATGTCAGTTGTCATGACCAGTTTAGTTACATGTCATGTAACGTTACTGATCTTCAGTGAACTGTCACTAGATTGGTCTTATTCGATGTCATTTGACTTCAGTGTTGCAAAAATGGTTTATCCATCAGATTAAAAAAAAGCTAACTTGAAAACCTCTTTAATATAAATATACAAATCTATGGAAAATATTCTAACACCAACTTTGCACCCTGCAGTTGACTCAGCTGCTGTTGAAGAAAGTGTACACAACTAGTCTATTTCTATGGAGAGTTCTGAACCAAGCAGTGGTAATTGGTATGCAGACGAGATGGGTGAAGTCCCATCTGTCTAGCAAAAAAACCTCCTAATTTATGTTTCACGCTTATTGCCACTGCCACATTTCTCACCTTGTATCTCTGTCTCTCTCTCTTTCTCTCTCTCTCTTCGGTGGCAACAACACTGTAGTTGCTTTGGCACTTAAAGGGCAATCCATCATCTGTTTAGAATGCTTCATCAACATTGTGCATGTCAGAGTGCTAACACTGAGCGTGGCTGTTTTATGTTACAAAGCCTGCGCAAACTCTCATGTGGGTAAAGTAACCAGCCATTAAAAAAAATGTCTCTATGCTGGCCATATAAGATTGCATTATAATACCTAGGCATAGAGACATCCTCTTGTTATTTTCAGTTTAAGTATCAGAATAATTCTTCAGTAGCAGACTGGGATTAATTTTTATCTGCTACGTGCTAACAGCTTCTCGGAGTCATTTTTTAACGAAAAATTTTATTATCCCTTAGAATTAAACAGGCTGTTCTTGTTACTGTGCTTTTAAGATCCTCAATGCATGTTAATGAGCTCTGTTGTGATTGGCTTCCTTGTTTTAAGAAAAAGGCAGCTTGTGTTGAAACGCTCCCAGTTCCAAATGGGTCGAGCTAAACTGCTGTGGGTCGAATAGGTGGCTTTGTGTAAATTAGCCTGAATGCTAGTCATCACAAGGCTTTTAATTCAATTTTGCAGAAGCAACGCTAGAGCCAGGCTTGCGATTTTTGCTGACTCTTATGCATTTGCACTCTTTTGTGTAGGGTTAGCTGTATTTGAGGAGTGCGTGATTATGCCCCTCAGTAAAACCACGGACGGTGAGATGGGTGTGCTGGGTTGGTGGAAAGGTAACAGCAGATCTTTCGCTTGCTCATTAAGTTCTGCCGAAGTGTGTTAAGCATTCTTGTAAGTAGCAGCAGGTGCAGGAGGAGCTTTGGTGCAGCGAGGCTAGCAGATGAAGGGTGGTTAATGTTTTCTCCCAAGGACAATCAGGAATTCCTCAGAAATACAGTGGTGCTTTAAAGTTTGTGAACCTTTTAGTATTTTCTGTATTTCTGCGAAAATATGACCTAAAGCCTCATCAGATGTTCATCCTAGCCTTATATATATATATATGTAGATAAAAGGAAAACCCAGTTAAACAAATGACTATTATTACAGTATACTGTATATTATTAAATTATGAACCTCTTGGATTAGCAGTTAATTTGAAGGTGAAATTAGAGTCAGGTGTTTTCAACCAAAAAGGTAAGTGGGTGTCCTATTTTAACTAAAAGAACAAGGATCTGATCTTTATAAATATCATGGCATGAAAAAAGGAGAATTCTGAAAAAATAAAGAAGTTGAGAAAAAAAGTGGTTCGTGCTGAAAAAGGTATCAGACCAGCCCTAAACAGTTTGCATTCCACCAATTAACAGCCAGACAGATGTATACAAATGGAGGAGATTCAAGACCACCACCCCCAGGAGTGGGCAGCAAAGGTCAGTCCAAGAACCAGGTCCTGAGAAGTGTTATAGTTGGAGAAAGGAAAACACTGCATTCCAGTGTAAGGACCATATCTGATCTGTGAAACATGGTGGTGGTAGTGTCATGGTTTAGGCCTGTTCCGCTGCATCTGGGCCAGGGTATGTATGGTGATGGGATATGTCACCTTGTATAAAAAAAAAACTGGATAAACTCTGGCATGCATGGAGCATCTTCAGGATATCGAAGACTGAAGTTATAGTAAGTATTGAAGTATAGCTTGCAAAAATAGCAGCTATGCCAATGATGAAATCATTATGTAGTCCCATGACAACCTGTCCTGCAGTTGACAACATCCAGGCCCCGGGCTTCATTGTGTCTCCTGAGATAAACAGAAATGTTGATCAAACACGTTTCAGGTCAGTTTGCCAGTGCCTTCCTTAGCAGCTTGAATCGGTGAGGTGCCATCCATCATCATTACCTTGAACAATCAAGCGGGAAGTGCTCGTGGCGTCACAGTCGACTGAACATCAGCAGCTGTGGCAGAAAGCTGTGGAATAACATGTAACTGTAATTGAAATGTGTGGCTGTTTACATTCAACTTGTCGAACGTAACAGTCTTGAGTTCTCAGAAACTTACACCAGCATCAAGTAAGACAGTATCTTTGAGCTCTATAAAGGATACCATTAGGAGAAGGCGGATAATTGTTCCCCTGTCTGAAGCCTCTGGTTCAAAGTTTGTAAGTGTAAAGTTCTGCCATACCGTGAACACACCACAGCGCGAACAGCACGGAAGTCTATCCTCTGTATTGAACCCATTTAACCCACTTAGTCCATTTAACCCATTCACCAAGCGAAGCAGTGGGCAGTCAGGAACACAGCGCCCGGGGAGCAGAGTGTGGGGACGGTACCTTACTCAACGGTACCTCAGTGGTGCCACTGGCAGTCTTGGGATTTGAACCCGTGACTTTCTGATCGCAGGGCGAATGCCCTAAACACTAGGCCACCCGCTGCTCCAACATGTTGTCAGAACATCTTGGATTCCAGGATGACGACTGAAGAAGCACCTCTGCCGTCCAGCACTTGTTGAAAATAGAGACGTTAGTCAGAAGCTTGAAGTGAAAAAGTGAAAAAGCCATTTCTCTTTAACCTCTGCAACTGTTACTGCAGGCAAACTGTGAATGTGGCGGCGCTGGACTACACAGCTCCTCCCCATCAGAGGTTCTAACGTTGCCTTCGTCTCTCCGGTGGGTTCTCCAGGACCGGTGGGTTCTCACACAGCAACCCCCTTCGCCTCTTCGTGTCTTCTCCGCCACTTCAGTGTGGAGGTGCCTCTCTATCCGTCGTTGTGGACGAGGACTGTTTCTATATTCCAGTCTTACTGAGGCAGAGACTGACAGTCATCTCCAATCACGTTTTTTCCAACATCTGCAAAATGTTGTGGATAATCTCTTGCAATACTCTGGCTGGGCTGAAGTCATGCTCAGGCATTTGATCCATCTCTGCTTTCACCACGTCGTTTCTGTCCCCTGGTGACGGTCGTGTTTGTTTCGTCTCCGTTTTCTGAATCGTGTTTGACATTCTGTCCCGAATGAGCTTGAAGTCTACACGCCACGGCCAGACTAGTGAGAGAAGGAGGACACAAAAGAGTCCGGAGTACCCGAGGAGCTGGTGGATCTGGGGGTCAGGGTACTTGTGGAGATGGATGGAGAGGAAAGTTCTAACTGCAAGTCCTAAAAATAAGAGCAAAACAGGATAGAAGAAGAAAGTTAAATCACTTACCAACAAATAACATTCTGTGCCGTTTGTTACCTTGTTTCACAGCCAATAAAAGAAGGCGAAAAACAGTTAGATTTTACAGTTATTGTTCATAGGCTCACAGACTTATGTCCAAAAAAGAGGCCAGCTATTCCAAAAATCAGTGTCGCAGCAGTTACAAAAATACCTTCATTTTTGAACCATTCAATAACTTTCGGCACTGGACATATTTCTCCAAGTCCTTCTCTCGTACCGATGCAAGGTTCTTCCCTGCTTTCCACTCCGAGCTCTTCTAACCCTTCCATTAGAGATTCGCCACAGAGGCCCGCTAATACAGACAGCACCACCTCTTCTGATTCTTCATTCATTTCCTACAAAACGGTTTACGCAGAGACTGGAACAATTCATGCAAAGGACTCCCTGCCTGTCTATGATGAGCTTTATTATTATGGTAGTTTTAATTCAATTAAAGTACCTACAAGAGTGCAATAGTATTTCAACATACAAACTTTTCATAACAGTATATAGCAATTTTATAAGTTCACGACAATTTCTGAATCTAAATGTAATAAACCTCCGTAATCTATGTTAATCGAGCAAGTTTGATATACACATAGTGCTCTTAGGCGTCTCCTAATTCTTCTCCTTACGCACCGAGTGGCTTCACGACCTCAGAGGTGTCTTGGCATAAAAAGAAACCAAGGGATGTGGGTTCAGACTCGAACAGTAGTTTACTGTGAAGCCCCTCTCCATCATTTATGTCCGGACAAGACATTTTCAGTAGAGCTCAGAGTCTCCCTAATGGGTTTCTACTGGGCAAAGCGCTCTCGTCCATTTTCATAAATGCCCAGGAACAAGGGGAGCGGCTCAATGTTGTTGAAACTTTTGAAAAACGTTTTTTCTCTTTTGATCTGAACTCAAAGGTTCCCTGTTATACAACTAAAGAAGAATGTCATCAATGGCATTAATTATACTGGCATTCTATGTTTTGTTTTTTTCAGTTTCACACAAAGCATGTTAAATAAATGTGAGAGGCCAATTTCAGGGGCATTTTTTTCGAAAAAATCCTTCAATTATTGTTTGTGCGGTACTTGCTGGTAACAACAGCTTACCTTGAAATGTCAAATCCAGCACTGTAAGAGTTTTTAAAATAAAGTTTCCTCCACAGCAATCGTCCCTCCTGTTCATAGAGTTCATAGAGGAAGGACCCACGGAGAAGAGTGAAGGGTTATTTAACTGAATCAGATCGTTGGATCATTCGCATCCTTCCTTGAAACACGTGATGAAAAACCAGACACAACTTTATAACCGGACTCGTGACCTCTGACAGGGCACTTGGTTTCTAATCCTTCTCTTATGTGTGATTCCAAATGCTTAATGAGGGACGATAATGTGTCACACTCAACTTTACACAACTGAGCAGACTGTCCTGCATAGTTTGTGCTTTTATAAATGGTTTGGTTTCTGAGGACCAGATGAGGGCGCGGATGTGGTGCTTGTCCAGTGATGGGCTGAAAGACTAACCGGAACCAACACCAGCCAACCTTTTGATTTACACTCTATTGTTTGCAGGCATTGTATGTCACAGGGTCTTGACTGTGTTTGCATTTAATTAACAGCAAAAGCCAAATGCTTGTAATGTCGCTATGAAAAGTGAAAATTGTTTAAAAGGTCCACATTTTTAAAAATCGCTTAATAAGAAAGTTCAGGACACTGCCCCGAGCATCAGCACCTTCTTCTCCTGAGGTCCTCTCGTCCCCAGGTAAATGGGACACACACACTTCGACCCTTCCCGTGATCTAATCAGCGCAATTTGGCCCAAGTCAAAGTCAGCCCGATTCTCATGCTCGACCATTTCTTTCAGCACCCAGCACATCACCTATCACTGGTTAGAATGTCATAGCTGATGGGTATGGAAGCACATCGCTGTTAACACGAAAGCATTCGCTTTGTCTGGAATTTTTTGTGCGTTAAATCCAAAGCCTGGATGAGAATGGATCCCATGGCTGCAGCATCGTGGAGGATTTGAAAAGAATGCCATTACTGGAGCTCTAACGGCCGTGTACAGCCAAGGATGCCATTACTCACCAAATGAGGCCTTCTTATGTGATCTTCGATTCACAACACAGATAGCTGACTCAATTAATGTTCCCTCCTTCCCTCTGCTCCACCGCAGTTTTAAAGCAATTCTACCCAGAGCTCCCTCAATGTTCCATGAAATTGGGCCAGATTGCCACGTCGTTTAATTAATGCGATCCTTGTTGCATTGAAATGGCTTCTCGTGTAATTATTTGTCTTCTTCTCCTGATGGCAATTTCATGAGGTTTTCGTTTTGGGCTTTAATAAACTTTCATCAGTGCCCAAGAAAGATAAGTGGTAAGTAAAGATCACTCTGCGCCCAAAGCAAACACTTCAGCCTTTTTCACATTTTCGCATTTACACGCCAAGCCACCTGCAAATTCAGTTAAATGCACAATTCCATTCTTTAAAATAGTGAATGCGCTCCTTCTTACGTGTTATGCTTTGTCTCTAACGATGTTGACCCACATACAGGCATATACGTTGCCTGATATGAGAGGAGATGTAAGGGAATACATTGGAAAAAAAAAAACTCTTTGTAAAATATCTCATATTGGTAGTTAAGGTTTTTCCAGATTTAAGATTCACACCATGCTTCACGGATACGTTCTATGACGGACGAACACATCCTCAGTGATGTTCCTGAGGTCATCGGGGGCTTCAGTGTGTTTGCAGCGTGCCCTCCAGCCTGCCCCCCCGCACTGCTCCACCAGTTCCTGGTATTTGACCCGCTTCCATTCGTTCGCCTCCTCCATGCAGTCCTCGCAGGGAACGGCGGGTTTTAGTCGGAGCACTTGCTTCAAGGAGGCAGATGAAAGCACCACGTCCACCAGAGTGGTTACCATGTGGTCTGGGAACCTAAGCTGCCTGTCCGGACCGACTCGCGGCTCCCAGTCTAACGTGTGTGCGAGAAGTCCAGCTGGTGGTCTGGATTGCACTTGGCTTTGCTCGCCTGCCCTGACAGAAGGAATGTCCTTACGGTGGCAAATCCTGTTTGGCGGCTGTAGCGGAGGTAGCGGCTGACCTTCCTCTCCATGGCCTCCACAGCTGACATCGTTACCTAGTACACTAATAGTGGCCAGAGAACCTGTGGTACGATATCATGGCGGTAAATCCAAGCCTTAAATCGAACTGGTCGGCCGGACCTGGCCGGACCTGGTCGGACCTGGTCGACTGTGGAGAGCCACGTTTCAAGCTCCTCGATGGTGTCTTGGATGGCTGATGCCTCCCTGATACACCGGCTGAAGACCTTGCCAAGACTCCCAACAGGGTTCCCTGTGAGGATTCTATGAATGAAAATGTACAGAAGTCTATGTAAATACACACACACACACACACAGTCTTAACTCTTTTTCACCCATTTTTTGTTCTGGTTTGGGTTTGGTTAGGTTAGGGTTTGGAATTGAAAGTGTGGTTAGGGGTTAGGCTTAGCTTAAGGTTAGAGTAAGGGTTGATTTATGGTAAGGGTATTGTTAGGCTTACGTTAGGGTGGACATTAGGGTTAGGGGTAGGGTTATGGTTAGGACTAGGAGCTGGGGGAGGGTTAGGGTTAGGGTAAGGATAGGACTAGGAGTTGGGGGAGGGTTAGGGTTAGGGTAAGGATAGGACTA
>JBBPCX010004917.1:0-18292 GCA_037974365.1 Hydrocynus forskahlii
GTGCTAGATGCTAGCCCTCCAGGACTGGATTTGTGCCCCTTTAAACCAGTGATTCATTCCTAGTGAGTAGGTCTAGAAGGTTTTATTTGATTTAAAATAATAAAAACTGAATAACAGCTTAAAGCAAAACTTCTAGTTCTTGAGCTGACATTCACCAGAAGCACACAACATGACTAACAGATTTACTGCACCGAGCTTGAAGCTAGCATGTCCACTCACGGTCCACTCATGAGGCACACTCATGTGAAACGTCTCTATAAATTACACACTTATAGCAAAGAGACACTAACATTTTATGACGGCTGACACTGGATGCTTGGTTTAGCTTGTGATGCTAATGGACACAGTCCATAGAAAAATCTCACTAAAGGGGGCTGGCTGCTCACATTGCTGTGGTCAAACTGCTGAGGCAGTACAGCAGTCACTACTTTGCCAGGTGTTGGGACAGGATATTGCTTGGCCAGTCACTCGGCCCCAGACAGCCTCTGCTGCCACTAACTCATTACACAGCATGTGATGCTAAAAGATGGGCCTGCATGCTGTGAGAGCCTAAGCCTGATTATGCAGAGCAAGCTGCAAGCTCAGGATCTTCACAGCCTGCACTGACTGCAGGCTTTGCTCAAAATCCCAAGAAACCAGAGCTGGGCTGAAAATAGAAATGTTTGCGTCATTTTCACATTAACATTTAGCACATATGTATGCTATTTCAAAGGCATATGCTAGCCTCACCGTGGGATACTGGAGTAGACTGCAAGGGAATCGAATTGTAGGTGCTTCGACTTTATCTAGTCGTTGCACTGCCTCCAGATGCTCTGCCTCCTCTTTCTTGCCATGAGGTTATACTTAACCCTAGATATCCTCTAGGTAGCCAAGCCGATGTGGCCAAATGAAAAGAATGAAATATGGAGGTTTGAATGTATCACTGAATGGTTGGTTCAGTAATGCTAATGCTGTTAATAATGAATGACATTATTAATAAGACTTTGGTCTAAACTATATTTTAAAAATTTGATCAATATGACATATAAAAGACACTTATAGGTTCACCGGTGGGTTTGGATTGTAAATAAAATGACACGTATTCATGTTGTAGATTTGCAACCCCTGGTTCCATTGACCAGCACTTAAAGAACCAATGATAAACCACCTCAACTCGAAGCATTCATGTCAACTTTTGAAATTTTGAAAAATCAGAGTCTCCATTTAAATACGTTTTATTGTGAAATGCATTTTCCCATTATAACATGATGTTTTCCAAGTAAAATGCATTACGGGACCATTTCTTTATTTGATGATGGGTGAGTTTGGGGGAAGGGAAGGTTTTATATTATGTTATTGGCTGATATTGTTTTTCTCAGCCTGCTGGTACGTGGTTTTGTGATCAAAAATTGTTTTAGATTTAGACATTTTTGAAGCAGGCAAAAGTTCTTGCACACACAGCATTCACAGACGTAAACAATTTTTGCAGAACACCATCTGACCCACAAGGCATGAATAATAAGTGCTACAATGAAAACACAGAGGTTTGGCTTTTATAGGCTGATGAAAATATCACTCAGACAGACATGCTGGGGTTGCTGTCTTCAGTTGCTTGAAAAAAAAGCAATGAAATTGACTCTCCTGTAGTGACTGTGTTGCAGGTGTGAGTACAGTCACTTCAATAGCTGGACTGAGATACATCTTAGTATGGATTTTTATACATCTTTACGAGGCCCAACATGAAAAATCCCCGTAATTACTGTAAGTGGTGGCCGAAGAGAGCAGAGCGTTTCTCACCATACCTGCCTGCCTGTCTGATCTGCCATATGACACAGTGACAGAAGCAGATGGGAAGTGTTCCAACAACTGTAGCTGGACCCCAGTAATACTGGCCAAGGGGCTGAAGACATCTCCTACAGCCAAACCTCAACAAAAGGCCTAATAGAACTTCTCAATGGAGCTGTTCAATCTCATCCTGATGTGTTTCCATATACTTTGTCATTTATAGTATATAATATAAAATAGGGCTCTGTAGCTTTTCTATGCATTACTAAGGCTCAAGTTTAAGCCTAAGTACTGATCCATGATGAAAACAAAAGGTCCTAAAGGGGTGATGTTAGAAAAAACCTAGTAAATAAAACTGGCTCTTTATGTGCGTCACTTGCCATTGCATCTACCATCTGAGAAACTTTTGTGTGTGGTTTGTTTTTTTGTGAATTTCCCTATTACAAAATGTTGGTGATTCTATAGGTTATTTAGATTTGCAGCTTGAATTTGTATCACACCTCATTCAAACAAACCTGGCCACTCAGCCAGCTGCTGTGTTGCTGTGTGCTGTGTTGCATGTCTGTGCGAATAACCAAGACTGCACTATTTGTTGTTGATGCTAACAAGCTCTCTGTAGGCTAACCAGACCATAGCCCTTCCTCAGTGGAGTGAACTGGATATTTAGGTATCCCCCTGGACGTCATTTAACCACTCTACTTGTTTGTGCTGTTGTGGTTGAATAGCTAGACTACTTCTAGTACAATTAATATACCCATCGCTACATTCTTTACAGATTAAGCAACAAAATAAGGGATAATTTGAGGGAAAATACCTCAAAATGCAATGTCAGTATTGAAAAATAATTACTTTTGTGCATTGTTGTTTTTTATCATGTAACCCACTTTTCAACAGCTTTCTATAAGTGTTAACTCTCAGTAGCTTCCTTGCTGGTGGGGGAATGTGACCCCTGGAACAATCCCCCACTATCAGAGCTCTGACCCCTACAGAGATATGATGCTCTTGAACCCTACGGCAATGTCCAGATAGAAGGCAGCTTCGACTTCATTGGTCTTTACTAGTACGCCCCCCTGCTGTCTGTCACTGGCAGACTCATCATGGCACTGACCTTGTTCTTTCAACCTCCTAGCCATCATCACCCTGCCAGAGTAGGGCAACTTCTCACTCTATAATCCCACGCAGGCATTACACTGAGTTTCCATTATCACATGGCTCGGATCTCATCCTAATCACTTGCGTGTTTCCTTGTTGGTGTTCCATCTTGCAGCCTTTCTTGCAACATTCACGAAGCTCTTCAAGAGACTACTCCTCTGTGAAGACCTTTTAGAGTGAATTAGTTGAAATTACGTCTATGTACTTTCTCACTGCTTTGTGCCTTTTTAATACAGCAGTTTGGTTTGACCACACATCGATTGCTTGGTGTGACATGCTTTGTAGCTCCAGCACTTTAGATGGACCCATTTCTTAGTGGAAGTAATTGCATCTATTAAAAACAAAATAAATGAACAAATGTTTAATGTCAAAGTGATACTCTGTGCATTTTATTAACACATTTTCTTAGTTTGACCTTCATCCACATTAGTGCAGGCTGAAGTCCAGCCGCACAAGTGACTGCAGCCCTCTTGTTCAAATGCAGCTTTAAATGACCAATTTCATTGATGGCTCCCTTAATGAGTACCTACATGAATTAACTGTTAAACACCAAAATGAAAAATTTTCTCTGTGTCAAGGCGGTGATTTATGTCAACCCCTGGCTATACAAATGCAAGAACACTTGATGTCAAAAAAAATTACAGCTGTGATGACTTCATATTGTCAGTCATTTGAATACAACTTTATGGATTGTACTGCAATGGCTCTGACTGGCATCTCACACTGCTAAACTGATTTAGAGGGTCCTCTCGCCCCACTCCTGAAACGGAAACAGTCGCATAGCATCAAAGTTGACTCTTGTCACAGCTGTACCCTTGAGTTTTCAGAGTATCGCCAACACAAACTGTGCATCAATAGTCTCTAACTGAACCCCAGCGGAGTGAAGTTATATAGGGGAGGCCAGTGAATAAGTGTGAATAAGTGTGCCCAAGAAGCAGGCCTGATAAACTGCTTCTGAAACACTTCAAAAAAAAAGAGGCAAACGCTCACATTCCCAGACAAACGACCGCGCTTTGTTTATTTTTTATCAGTGATATCCAGAACGGAAAAGGCGGCAACAACTCATCCTATATGCTGAGAGAAGGAGCTGCTGTGATGTTGTGCCCTCTCCTTGATGTCTTGGGGAGAGGAGAGATAAAACGCGTGGATGGTTCGTGCTGTAGCCGCGGGCGGTGTGTCTGACAGAGCTCCCTATTAAGATGAACTACTACGATTAATGTACAGAGAGGGTTTGGGTAGGGGGGGCAGGAAAAAAAGAGAAAGCTGAATTGAGAGATGGAAAGGAGAGACAGATCAGAGGAGAGAGGAAGAAAAGGGTGAGGAAGGGAGAGAGAGAACGCAAAGCATTAAAGGAATAGTTTGGAATAGTTAAACTTATAAAATGCCCTCTTTTCCCTAAAGTGTAGTTGATCAGCCAAGACATGTGAAGCTGAAGTTGCTTTCTTACAGCTGCACAAGAGCTACGAGGCTAATGTAGCTAATGAGGGATAGAAGGTTAGAGTCACCCAGTAGTAAATGAACAAGTGAACTTGAACTGAAAATTAAATTTGAATTGAATTAAATTTGATGATTTTATAATCGCTCCAAAAACGCACATTAAAGTGATGAAGCACATCCACTGAGGACGAAGCAGGTAATGTACCTGAGTTGCATGTATGTGCAGCTGTAATTGTAGGTGAAAGCCAGTGTTTTCGCTTGATGATAGCGAGAAACAGGAATTTTGTCTTCGGCATGATTTGACATAATGGATTGTGCTCAATACACGCAAAGACAGAAGGGTGGAAGGGTAAAAAAGGGCAGAAAAAGTATTTGACTTGCTTATGTGGTTTCTGGCATGACATACTGTTATCTATGAAAATAGACAAAAGTACAGACAAAATTCAAGCTTCAAGACGTTACTGTAGCCACTATTTCAGACATGCAGTTAGCCTGCTTCCTTGTTAGCTACATTAGCCTCAAAGCTGCAAAAATAAAAAAGTTTAAAGCTGGTTTAAAACTAAATTTTCTAGTAAAACTGTTAAAATGAACTAAACTGTCCCTTTACACGGGGGAAGGATGTAATGAGATAAAAACTCGGGCCAAAAGGATCAAGATGAAGTGAAGTAGTGAGAAGGAGGGGAGGAGGGTATAAGACCGAAGTGAGGAGATGAAAGTACAAGGGGAGGAGAAGGACAAGGAGAAGGACAGATAAATAGAGAGAGAAAGAGAGAGAGAGGGAGAAAGGGGTTATATGTAATGTCCCTCCCCAAACCGATCGCACGACTCTTCTTGCAGCCATCATGACATAAAATCTATTAAAAAATGTGCTGCGATCACGCTGTAGGCCTTTTTTTCATGCTAGGTCAACGCTTCACTACCCTGTATTTTAATGCGCAGTGCGTAACACCGCCAGTATCAGCGGTAACTGGTGACTGTTAGGATTAGGGTTAGTGTTAGGGTTAGCGTTAGCGTTAGGGACTTTCCCCGTCTCACGGCCTTTCAACCTGTTTCAACCGTTTTGCAAACAAAAACGATAAGGAATCAACTCATTTTTTCTCTCCTACTGTCCCTCAGTCACCATTACCGCTGATACTGGCGGTGTTACGCAGTGTACATTAAAAGACATTGGGTAGTGAAGTGTTATGCTAGCATGAAAAAAAGGCCTAAAGGGTGATTGCAGCACATTTTTGAATAGACTGTATATCGTGATGGCTTCACGAAAACTTGTGAGACCCCACCCCCCTCTACAGCACTGCCGCACAGCAGGCCTAAAACACACTGCTCACATTACTCTCTCTCAGTCTCTCTCTCTCTCTCTCTCTCTCTCTCTGTCTCTATCCTCATCTGCATCTCATAGCACCAATTCATTCGCCACTCTGAGAAATCATGCGAAAAGCTCAGTTTGACTCTGTACGTGTCTGCCCCATATACAGGAGAAATTTCAATTCTCATGATGCTAAATGGAAGCAAATTGAACACCTTATACACACGACTCTGTTAAATGTGTCAGGAGAATGAAAAGAAAAAAGGCATAATAAAGTAAATGAATCAATAAAATGTCAATAGACGTGTTTCTATCTATTTTTAAACCCACTTCAGTGTACTTCTGTTGTGCCATCCAGAAACAAATTCTAGTCAGAAAAAACACAAAAACTAGAATTTCTACATTTTTCTACATTTAGACTTTCAATCATGACAATCAGTGGAAGCTAATTGGATACCTTATACACATACGCTTCTTCGTTAAATATGTCAGGAGCAAAGAAATAAATAAAAAAAGATTTAATGAAGTGAATGAAGCTTAACAAAATGTCAAGAGTTATGTATTTCTATTTATTTTTAAATCCGCTCTCGTGTATTTCTGTTGTGTCTTCTGGCCACTTTATAAGAAACACTTTCAGTGTGCTTCCACTCACTGGCCACTTTATTAGAAACACTTTCCGTGTACTTCCACTCACTGGCCACGTTATTAGAAAGTCTTTCCATGTACTCCTACTCACTGGCTACTTTATTAGCAACACCCTATTGTACTTCCACTCGTTGGCCACCATTAGAAACACATCCTGTGTATGTACACTTAATGGCCACAGCATTGGAAACGCCACCTTGTATTTCCACTCACTGAACACTATATTAAAAACTCTTTCCATGTACTCTCACTCTCTGGCAACTTTATAGGAAACACATCCCATGTGATCCCCCTCTCTGGCCACATCCCCCTCTCTTGACTCGGATTTGGGTGTTAAAACTCCCTGGCACAGCAGTTTTTACAAAATCAGTTTAACTATCAAGTTGAGAGTTGCCCATTACCCAAAAATATCCAGCAAAGGTGATCTCTGTCGTTAGAAACTAATCATTGTTGAAGGGCCAGAAGATGGTTAACAAATTATGGACTGTAGCCTCTAACTACACCAGCTAGGTGGAGCTAAACCATTATAGCTACACCGCTATTACACCTTCCCAAAAATCAGCACAGCTGCACCGAGGACAAGAAGGCCCAATTACTGCTACTTGCATGTATAGCTTGACGTTCATTATTTTGTCTACGCCTTGTAGAGTCTTTCAATATAGAATATGTCGTGCTCTTCCGACATCTCTTTTTAACAGCCCACTTTATAGTCTTTGCTTCAAGTGTAGGTGGATGACGGTGTTTGTGATCAGCACAGTCCCTGTGACAGACATGTAATCATCGCTATCCTACTCCCTCAGCCGTAATTTCGGCATATGGCATCTATCTGTGGTAAGTGAATGTGTGGCAGGGCTTAGCGTCAGCTTTGATTATGCCAAAAAGCTGTGGAGTGCCTTAAGCTCTTGACAGCAGTGGGAATTAATGTACATTTGATCAGCAGGGAGCAAACGTCACAGTAGACCAGGCCTGGATGATAAAATTATTTGTCAAAGTATTGCTGATAAGTTATGTCGGTGGTGACGTACATACTCTCTAAAGATGATTTCCTGCACGTAGTACGAATCACCTGACCAGTGCATGTGACGTAGTTCTGGTTACCTGACCTGTGCGAGAGACAATCTATGGCAGCAACACATGAGTCACCATGCCCCAGAGATGGAGACTCGAGTCTGAGACTCGGACACGGGTCACACTTAAGTTGCACAAAGAAAGACTTGTGACTTGACTTTAGACCTGCCCTCAAGGACTTGAAATTTGACTCGGACTTGGGTGTTGTGACTTGTGAGTCATAACCGGTAAACAATGTTCATTTCATGGAATTATTTATTTATATCTCACACTCTTTCCAACGACCCCTCGTTTGCCATAATAGCCCCCGGCGATCCAGAGTTATTAGCCGAAAACCGTTCACCTCGCCCGAGGGGTCGTTGGAAAGGTCTCACCGAGCCCTATCTAACTGTGAGGTTTCACATTTAGAGTGTGAGATATATATTTCATATTTAGATTTAAGATCATTTAAGGCAAATCCTCCATGTTGGTGAGGGGATGTCACAGCACGCAGTCCAGCCCCCTTCTAAATGGGCTTGAGCACAAAGACTTGAGACTTGACTTGGACTTGGTAAAAATGACTTGTGAACATCTCTGCCAAGACCCAAAACTAAAGGTTACCTATAGGGTTATTTAGGAGCCCTAGAAACTGTGGAGGCAGTGGAACTGCATTCTCTGGATTGATGGAGCTCCATCCAATCCCTTTGGAATGAGTTGGAGTGGTGTTTATGACCCAGAGCAAGTCATCTAACATCAGTACATCAGGATTTCTCATGGATCCAAGCATTTAGTCTAAAGAGTACATAGTTGAGTTTGTTTTCCAGCATTTACTCTATATAACAACTATGTACTCTGTTGTACTTTATAAATGTACATTATGTACAATGTACACACTCAAACACACACAGACACGTGCTAAATAAATGCATTTAAATAGAAGTATCTGAGTGGGCCGACACGGTGGGCTGCACTCACCGTGGCTGTTACATCGCAAGGTCTCCACTAGCCTGTTGTCCTGGTCGTAGCACACCATGGCCTGGTAGCGGTAGCCTTGGCCGCATTCCCGGCCATCTCCCTGCACCTGCATGCCCAGAGCACTCTCCAGTCGACCCTCAGGCAGGATGCAGTCAGACCAGTTGCCCACGGGTTGGGCGTTGTACTTATTGCAGGGGCAGTACTGCGTCTCACTCAGCGGATACATCTGACTGTTTTTGCATTTATCCCTCTTCTTGCTCTTTCCTAAGAATTAAATCAATAGATAGTTAGAATGAATAGTAAGTTTACCCCAAATGTAATTAATTGGTAAAGGTATGGTGGGTGTCTATCATTTGCTGCTTTGGTTTTGCACTGGAGCTGTGAGGCTAATGTAGCAAACAAGTACTAGAAACCTACACCCAAATAACTTAAAATGGGCAAAAATAGGGACAAAACTCCTTATTCTAGACTTCAGAAATAGACACAGGCAAGTCTATGAGATTACAGAACAGTGCCCAACTCCAGTAGGGTCAACATCCAGCTCAGTTTGGTAATTCCCTTGTTTAAACACACACACTAAACCGCAGTTAACAGACGAGTTGAACCAAAACCGAACCGATCCTCCAGGACTGGAGCTGTGCATGCCTAATTGAACAAGTAGGTTTGAGACAACTGTGTCATAATTGTTTAATGTCTACGTTAGCCTTTAGTGCAAAAGTAAAGAAGCAAACCGTGTAAATTAGATTTTCTACCAAACTGATTCTTGAAACCGTGCTGGATTACTCAGGGGACAGTGGGGTCACCCCTAAACTTGTCTCCGGGATTGTCTCCGCCCACACGTGGGTGAGGAAAATCCGCAGAGGGAGGGCAGTCCAGAGAGCGGCAGAGCGAAACAGCAGCAAACAGTGAGTAGGAGAACAAACACCAGTTTTAGACTGTTTTAGAGCATTTGTTGGAATCAGATTTTACTGAAATGTTCTACGGGTAGAAGAAAAGAAATAAGATTGTGGTTTTTGAATGGCATTGGACCACATGTTGAAGCAAGCAGGTTATCTAGATGGCTAGCAAAATATTGAATTTATTAGCATCCAATTATTGGCACCCAATTAAAAAGTTTTTTGCTTTGTTTGCTAACACTCTGCTGAAGGGCAGCCTTTGTAAGGCTACATGATGGCTAGGTAGGCCATTCATAACAACTGACATAAACTTGCATGCCCATTTATAAAGGTTACTTCCAACAAGCATCAGCTGTCATTACACTTGCTGAGGTAAAATGACATCAAAACCAACAAAAGCAACTTTTATGGCAACTGACACTTGTTGGAATAAGCCTTTAGAAATGCTTGTCAGAATCTGAAATCTTTTTTGATACCGGAGGAAATTGCTTATGTTACACCTGCACAGGCACACAGAGACACAAAGACAAGACCAATGTAAAATATAAAGTATAAATGAATTCAATGAAACTCTGCAGAAAATATTCTATACGAAATCCCTATGTTATATACGCAAATGCAGGTATTAATACTATAGATAAATAACTTACAGTTAAGTGAATTACTAATAACCCAAAAGGTGGTTAGGAGTCTACTGTTGTATGTAATACAATACCGGTAGTAGATCAGTATTACTGGCATAAGTAGAAATATTCACTCCTGCACATAATAATAAAGATATTGCATATAATGATAACACCCAATAAGAAAAGTGGAAATGAAACTGCACATGGTAGACTGTTTCACAAAATGGTAATAATGCACTTAATGTTAATGATTTAAACCCAGGAAGAAATTGTGTGAGTTTATGTCAGTTGTCTTGAAAGGCGTATGTAAGTGTAGCTGTAGCAGCAGTAGAACGCTGGAAGCGTGCAGAGACTGCTTACCCACTAGGGCTCTCTTGCGAGTGCGGACCCCCACGCAGTCAGCCGTGCAGGGCGAAAATTTGGACCAGCCGGTGAGCTGGCAGTCGTCTCGGCACGGCAGCTGGCACGGCTGGTTTATGGCAGGCATGGAGCTGGCAAACCTCATACACTGACCTATGTCTGCTACTGACCCATCCAGCTGCCGACATGAGACCGCTGAAAAATCACAGAGACACACACAGATAATTACATCACGCATCATACATCATACACACACACTCTCACACACACAGCAGGGAGTCTGCTGGATTAAGGAGAGACGGGTGAAAGTGTTAATCAGCAGCAGGTTGACACTCGTGAGGGTTTACACAAACACAGAAAATTGTATATAATAATAATAATAATTGTACATGAAATTGTGTATATTAGTCACTGTTCAGTCTGACTTTCCTTTGCACTCACATCACAAAAAAGTTACTTTTTTCTCATAAATCTCCCTAGTACACTGTGGAAACTAGGCTACAGCTTTCTTGAATGCATCACTTTTGTGATGTCACAGCCATGAACACAAATACATATGACCAGCCATACACATTAAAGTAAGGAGTAGGGTTGCTACTGTGGACAATCAGTAGCAGTGTTGCTGCAGTGAAAAAAAATGGGGGGAAAAGTTTATAGGAGATGCTTTTTCATTTTTACAATACATCCTAAAGGCCCAGTAACAAACGAGAGGTTGGGAAATGGTTATGGAAAAATGCATGGTGAGCCTCCATATAGTATATATACGCACACACACAAACATACACACTCAAAAATGTGGTAACTACAGAAGATGGTACAAGAACAAAACACAAAACATGGGCCCTTTAAGTCAAATGCCAGATGACTAAGATTAACACAAGGGAACCATCTCAAGCATAATACAACTTTTAAGCTTTTGGGATGCTGGACCCTGAGTAATGAGCCCATGATGCTTTCTACAGCTGCCTTTGCCCTCAGATTTCAAGCCAACAGTCTAAAGAATGTATACCTGTTCGGATATAAGGAGCTATGAAGCTGGCAGACTGTATCAAGTGCCCGGTCAGTGGAGGCAGAAGGAAAGTTAATGGTGAGTTCACTGCTACATAGGGCCACACTCTCAGTGCGTGGGAGGTCTCGAGTCTATTAGGTTGTTGACATTGGGCTGGCTGCATTAGGTGCACTAATCCATTCAGTTACGGCATCACGTTGGAAGGGCAGGTGGGACAGGTAACTGGTGCCATTCAAAGACGGTGAGGTCACGAAAAGTCTGCGTCAGTACAACAGTTGCTGCCAGACATGACGTCTTCCCTGTCAAGGTCTCTGAAGTCACGTCTGGATATAAACTGTGAAAACAAACTCACCTGTAATGCCCAGCCAAGGAAAGCCCCTGATACACTTTTCTATATACAATTATAAATTAGCATAAAATGGGCAATTCAGTTCTAAAATCGGACCAACTGTGACAGATACACTACAAATATACGTTATAAGTATTGGGATGCCCGACCATTGTGCCAACAGGGACTTTAATGACATTCAAATACATAGACTTTAATGTATTTGTTGGTCCCCCTTTGCAGCTATAACAGCTTCCACTCTTCATTGAAGGTTTTCTCCAAGATTTTCGAGTGTTTCTGTGGGAATTTGTGTCCATTCATTAATGTGGTCAGGCCCCGATGTTGGACGAGAAGGCCTGGCTCACAATCTCTGTTCATCCCAAAGGTGTTGGATGGGGTTGAGGTCAGGGTCTTGATGGGCCAGTCAAGTTCTTCCACAGCGAACTCTTGTCTTTATGGAGCTTGCTTTGTGCACTGGGGCACAGTCACGCTGAAATAGAAAAGGGTCGTCCCCAAACTGTGTCCACAAATCTGGTCGCATGGCACTGTCTGAAATGTCTTGATATGCTTGATTTTATACACCTGTGGCAATGGGTATGATTGAAACACCTGAATTCAATAATTAAATGGTTTGTCCCAGTACTATAGTTTATCATCCAATGAGTTGTGTGTTAATGTTCCAAGATATTAAAAACATGGAAGAATTATGATGTTGCTTGGCAACCATATCACACTGTTAACAAAACACACTGCTCGGTGGCAGGATTGTTTACTGTGATTATTATTAGTAACAAGGTGTTGGCATGTCTGACTGAGCCGCAGGCTGGTTTTATTTGTTTGCTAACGCTCCGGTGAGCTGATATGCCAAGCCAGCGGCCATGACAGGACCGACTCTGCCCTCAGTGAAGGCACTGACAGACGCAAGAACCACTAGCAGGCGCCACGATGGACCTTTTCTGTCAACTGCCATCAGGATCAATGCATCCTTCTTTAACTCATATGAATACCAAGCCAAGCAGCGTGTGTGTGTTTTATTAACCAAAACAGTCCATTTTTACATTCATTTTTAAATGACTATTTTCCAGCCTTTCCAGTTTTTGTTACTATGCCTTTAAGACTGATGTAAATGAGCTCTGTTCTGACTGGCTGGCCTGTGATGTGCCTTATTTAAAAAGTAGTCCAGGCTAAAACACTGTGAATAGCTGAAGATATATGGATGGATGGATAGACAGAGAGACAGACAGACAGACAGACAGACAGACTGATAGACAGACTGTCTATATATATATATATATATATATATATAGATAGATAGATAGATAGATAGATAGATATAGATAGATGTAGATGTATAGATATAGACATAGATTTAGATATAGAAATAGATATAGATAGATAGATAGACTCTGAAAGAAGCTGTGTGCTGAAAATGTGTAGATGTTTTTCAACACCCATTTCAGGAACAGTGATGTTTTTTGTGACATCAAAAAAATAGTCAAAACAGACTGCTCTTGCAGCTTAGTTTCTTTATATGCTTACTCAATGCTTAATCAGTGTATAAGTGAGTGAAACAGTGAGTAAGACAGAGGAGTGATACAATTTAATTCTGACATTTACATATTACATCTCACTATTGTTTCAAAAAAAGAGTGGAAAAGTCTGTTTTTCGTGAACTGGGCCTTTGAACTATGATGCCTTGCAACCCACACATGTTTATGATGCCTTTGCACTGTGTGTAAGCGTATGAATATGTGTAATGTGTGCAATTCAGTGCATCTTTTTCTGTGTGGTCTTCAACTGCTGCTGATCGATACAATTTCTGTACATGTGCAGGGTGCCGTACCTCTGGTCTGGAGACCCGCCCCACATCCTTCCTGAGCTCCTCTGCTCTCCTGCCGGATGCTCCACGGAACCATCTGACACCTGCGCCATTTGTGCGTCTTCCACCTGCAGCCGCACCAGAAAAATGAGCTAAAACAATTATTTGTAAATCAACTTTTATTTAATCATGAAATTGTTAACCTTTAATCATCTTTTTGGTGAGTGATTTATTCTCATGGAGATACTTTGACACATCATCTACTAATTCAGAACATGTAGGTAGATTCAAGATTCTGTTTTTGGGCTTTTTTTCTATGATAAACACTGATAATTAGCATATTCTCTACACTACACATAATATTAGGGTAGTTTCTAGGCATAGGCCTTGGCAGAGGGAGCCCCCCACCTCTCCCCTGGCTAACAAAAAGAGACAAATTTTCCTACACCTACTGTATTATAGTAAGATAACAAAAATGTATGAACTCATTCAGAGGGCGGAGATTTAGCTCCTCAGGAAATCCACTAGGCGACAATAATGCTGACCAAAGGCAAGTCTGACATTCATGTGCTAGGATAAATGTGAGGTTGTTCATGAAAACTAACTTAATTTTTGCGTCGTATTTCCTGGGAAGAAACAGCCAATAATGAAGTTACCATGGCAACCATGATTGCCTTACTGTTTTATGCCGGTGTGAAATGTTTAGGCTGCGGGCAGGAATGGAACAAATAGTGCTGATCTTTCATGGGAGCAGGATGGAATCATGCCAGATAGGAAAAACAGTCCCTTGGAGGACCTCTAACGTGCACCATAAAAGTCCACAATCTTCCTGATCAATATGATCTACAGTAAACCAGCAGTTCTGTCTCTGTTTATCTGCTGAGATCGCTCTTTCAGCCTTTAGGGCTGCCCTCTGAGGCCCCGCGTAAAGGTTGCTTGTTTTTGCATCATACAGGTCCAAATGCCTCACACAGCCACAACACTGTGCTGAGAGAGAGCCGGGAGCGATGGAGAGGCTTGTGTGTACCTGTAAACTGGACAGACTGTGCTGGGAGGGGGGCTCACGCAGTCTTTCTCCTCATAGAGCACCTCGGGACAGTCCAGCCCCCCGTTGGCCGGCTTCTGGATGATCACGCGGAAACGGGACTGCTTGCTCTTCTGGCCGCTGGCACCTGAAGACATGCTGTCTTGAGTCACAGTGATAAAACTACACATCAGTGAATTACACATCAATCAGGTTGTCTTGAGGAGGATGGTGCTAGCATGGAAAAAAATGTGTCAATTAAAATGAACAATGTAAAAATATCTATTAACTTCAGTATAATTTAGGATATATATTAATTTTAGTCAAATTAAAAATATCTTCTGCCATTATAATTACATACAAAAGCATTATTAACATTTTTGTGACCATTCCGCCAGGTGGAAAGAAAATAACCAGATAATCAGATAATTTTATTACTATGAACAATATGTTCATTTAAATTAGGAATTAACAAATAACCTTCAAAATCTGAAGGTGAACTTCATGGATAGGGGTTAACAAAGAGTACAAGTAGCTACAAGCTGTCCATGGAGAATGATTTCGCATGATAAGGCACTGATAGAGGCGAATCCAATCACTGGAACCAAAATCTCATCAAAAATCTGGAAGTGCTACGAGCTACACATGAAGATTTATATCCTGGTGTCAGGCGAGAGGTTGCTGTAATGTGAATGATTATCTTATCATGCTATTAAGATAAATCTCCGTAATGCCGTGATGCCAATCCAAGATCGCTGAAAGCCGACCATCCTTTTGACCTAATGCAAGTGCGCCATGAGCTTTTCTGAAACTCTGCACAGCATGGCATGGTGCAGATGTGCCTAATGCCCTGTGCCTAACAAAAAAATGCTGAGAAAATGCAGTGCCATCGCAGCACAGAATTGTGGAAACCTGTGGAAAAGTGCCTATAGTGTTCTGTATATTAGGGAACCGCTGGGAACCAAAAGTAAGAATGTACCTGTTTCGCAGGATGTAGGACAGACCGACCATTCACTGAATGGTGTCACTATGCAATCCTTCTTACAAAGCAACACACATGGCCTCACTGACGCTGGCCGAGGACCATCTGGACATCTGGTAAAAATACACACACACACACCAACACAAACAGAGGTTTAAATATTATGATCTAAACATTAATATATTTATTCAATATAAAAAGTCTTTTGGGAACAAATAAGGTATTAAATAATTAATAATATACTGTATTTCCCTATCAAGCCTCTTTTATAGTACAAGGCATTCTGGATTTTTGGATCATATTTATTACTGGAATCTTGGAATTCTTTTGGAATTTTAACTGGAAAAAGTGGAATCATCCAAAATGCTCAAAGTGACTTTACACCGTTGATAGTATTGATTCCTCACTTTTGCATGATTCCAAAAGTATTTCCAATTCCAGTATTTCTTTTGGAATTATCCAAAATGTTAAGTGCTTTTATGCCCACACGTTTGTATGGTAATCAAAAACAAACAATAGGTGTATTTGAAAATAAATGGTGTCCAAAAACACTGGGGGAAAATGGAACTTGTGGACAGTAACGTGGTACTGAAAGCATGCAAACAGGCCTTTTGCTTTCGCTCGTTCCAAATCCCTAACCATCCAAAATGGGATTAATTATCAGGCTTAACTGCTGCCTGTCACTTCCACACACCACCTGCTTCACACATCACAGCCATTTGAGGACTCGGTGTCTGGCAAAGCAAACTCAAGGGTAACATAACGCTGTGTACCTGTAAAACACAAAGCCTGTATGCTTAGTTTTTTAATATTTGCGTAATTCAATCATTCAGGTGTAAGCAAAGTCAATCGGAGTGGTCTAATGATCATTTGAGGGAAACTTACTCAACTGGAACCAGGATCATAACCTTCTCTCATAAAAAAACTGTATCTTATGCATCAAAGTGTATCCGGAAACATTTCATGCAATACTTTCTGTGAGGAAACTGGAACAGAAAAGGTTCTTCCTCAAACTGTGTCCGCAAATTTGGAAGCATGGAGTTGTCCAAAATGTTTTGGTATTTTGAAGCATTAAGATTGCCCTAGCCCAAACCATAAAAAACAGTTGTGTCCCAATACTTTTGTCCATTTAGTGTATATAGAGATCTACTCTTTATTGTCATTTTTGCTAAGCTGAAATGACATTAAAAAGCAGCCTTTTTGATGACTTTCGTTTCTTGGGATAAGGTTTTATAAATGTTTATGTGGGTTTATTTTGGTTTATTTCAAACATGTTCTGACGTTAAAGCAATAATGCAGCGCCCCCAGGTCTTCCCCACTGGATGATAATTCTTTTTCTCGGCGGTGACCACTCTTACGTTCCCTGAGGGAAATAAAATCAACGGGACAACAATTTTTCTCACAAAAAAAATAATTCAGGATTTCCGCCTCACGACTTATCTGTATGTATTTCCCACCCTGAGGCAGATAACGGCCTTAAATCAGACCATTTCACTCAGCATTATGTTTTATTGATTCTATCACTGAGCGATAATCTGCTTTCATCAGTGTAAAGGCTGTGCATGGTTTATGAACGTGGGGTCAGCTTTAATCTGCGGCTGTATGTTAAGCACCGCTCTGCCGCTGTTGATCCTCACTGGATAAAGATGAACCAAGGCAAAAAAAGAAGAAAAAAAAAAAAACAGCCCCAGCTCAGGGCTGGCGGGTAATCTGATCTTTGGCCATATCCTCATGGGCTTTGTCTGCTATGGCTGTTCCATGCCTTCATCCAACTGGAGATGGTTCATGGGCTGATCGGGGTCAGCAGCTGATCAGGGTCAGTGTTTAATGCAGTGTGGCTCTGCCAGCCGCTGTCCAGCCGGGCCTGTTACTGGTGCTATGCTTGTGAGGAGACTTTCCACATATAACAAGGCTACAGCCATGCAAGAGTGATTTATTTTAATACCAATAAACGTAGCAAATCCATGTCTTGGAGACGCAAATCCTGTGAAGCACTGCAGCTCACTGCATTGTGTAGAATAAGTGTCAGGCAAAAGGCAAATGATTCACTTTCCCAGTGTGTTAAAAAATAAAATTATATGTTGGCTATCGCTACTCATCAAAACTGCACTGATCTGCAGTACTTACAATACAGATCTACAAATGCAGATAATACATGTTAACTATCTGATGTCTGCTTATTTAATTTTGCGCTGGAGCTATTAGACCAATAAAGACAAATAAAACTCTTAATTGAATGCCAGTATTCATAAGGCTTCATGATACTTATGCAAATCTATTATGACAGTTGACACAAACCGACATTAACACTCAAAAGGGTTATTCCAACAAAAAACAAGGATAATTTCAATTTCACTTCAACTTCAGAAAATTTCAGCTGACACAGCTTTTATAAACATTTATGTAGGTTTATGCCACTTGCTTTTTAAGGTTTTTCTAAGTCATGTAACCTTAAAGTAGTGGAAGCTTAAATCCCACAAGGATAATGCAGTGTGAAGTGCCTGCTTAAATCATCCCACACTTGCCTCGAACTGTGGTGTTATGTTGCTTAGGTGCTTATGTGGTTGTGGACATTTTATGATATGCTGTTCTTGAACATAGACACCAAGTATCAATGATGCAAAGCGCCACTTTTAAGAAGCAAGGAAATCTACTTAAGTGCTAATACCGAAAGCCCTCCTCAACTTGAGTGACAGTATAAAATATGACACACCACGAAAAACTAGTAGTCATTTGAAAGACTGGGCTTAGTCTGTTCTTTTTTATAGATAGAAATATCATTTGTGCATTGTTTACAGTTTGGAATATAAATCCAAACTGTAAATTATGCACAAAAAATGTAATGAGAATGTGACAGTACAATACATTGAAGCAGGTATTTACAAGAGTTGAAAAAGACCAGGCAGCAGAATGAAATGGAAA
>JBBPCX010004946.1:0-18290 GCA_037974365.1 Hydrocynus forskahlii
CTGCCAGTAGCCACTGGACAAATCTAGAGTGCTAAACAAGGTGGCTCCAGAAAGGGCATCTAAACTGTCATCCACACATGGAAGGGGGTGTGCATCTTTAATGGTAACTGAGTTCAAACGTCTGTAATCGATACAAAATCTGTAAGAGCCATCCTTCTTACGGACAAGTATCACTGGGGAGGCCCATGGGCTATGACTAGGCTCAATCAAGTCAGCATCAAGAAGTTTCTGTACTTGGTTATCAATTTCCTTTCGAAGGACAGGTGATGTATGGTATGCTCTCTGACGTAGAGGGGACGTAGAGGATGTCTGTATACTATGCTTAATCAAATCAGTTCTACCTAGATCGGCAGAGGTAGTGCTAAAGACATCACAGTTCTCTTGTAGGAGGGAGTTAACCACTACCTCACTGGGAGTAAGAGTGTCAGTACCCACGTGAACATCAGGTATTTGGCATGAAGGGTTTGGCAGGCTAACCTGAGCCACAAGACTATCCACAGGCCTATAGAAATCTAAAGGCACGTTACGTACTGCGTAGAATTGACCTAATTGGGTTTGTTTGGGCAGCTCAGTGTCTTGGTGTGTAGGATTAAGTAGATGAACTACAGTGAGTCCATTTTCAACATTAGAGAAGCTACGAGCAACAGCTAAGTCTTTATCAGTTGTCATATTCGGTTCTAGAATCCCTTGAAAACCATGAAGCTGACTTCTTGTTTCTGACGAACATGCTACTGAGGCAGGAACAACAATCTCCGTCAGGGGGGGGGACTGAGACCTGTGAGAGCAAGAACACATTACAGCACAAAGACATGTGAGAAACTGAGAAGGGAAATTTTCTCATTATTGAACATAAAAGTACCACAGGCTGTGTCCAATGCGGCAGCATGTGTTTTGAAAAAGTCCCACCCAAGAAGGACATCCTGTCTAGAGTCTCTTACAACATACATGTTCATACTAAATGTGTGTGACCCAAGACGTAAGGTAACAGGTAACGAGCCTAAAATGTGTAATTGTTGTCCTGTCAGAGTGTGTACCACCTGGAAACTTTTCAGTAAGGGTCAATGTTTTAATGCAGGGATGCTTTGACGTAAAGACTCACAAACGAGTGACAAACCAGCGCCAGTGTCAAGGAAAACACTGACTTCTTGATCCTCAATGAGTCCCTTTACGTATGGTGTCCAGGTCGTAGAGTCCGAAGATGTCACTGTGTTGTCACTATGGGCCGCTGACAGTTGAACTGAAGATTGGCCCGCATCTCCAGCTACCATTCGTTTCCCAACCGCTGATGTTCGGTGAAGTGTACATGGCGTGAATGTGGACTTGGAGAGCGATGTCTGTAATACTGCTCACCCCTCCATCGATCTCGGTTCCGCAGCAGGTTGAGGAGCAGCAGATGCCGGCAGAGGAAAAGTCTCAGTGGCTGCGGAACGTACCCTCTCACACCGACCAGCTACTTTAATGGCTTCTTCAAGTGTAGTAACACCAAACTCATACAACTTAATTTGCAATGCAGGTTCAAGTCCAGCTGTAAATCTCTGTAAGTTTGAAATGTTCTTAGTAGCTGTTTTTGATCAAAAACCGCAGCCAGTTTGCTACGTGTGGTGTCATAATCAGCTTTTATGTCATCTGCCATACTATCCGAGTAACTGAATGCAGCACACACCAATCTTGAAGGAAGGGCTTTAGCAAGCTGAGGTTGGTCCATACCTGAGGTCTCACAGCATACTTAAAAATGACGAGCCCATTGAGAAACTTTCATTACCGTCCCCAGTGAAGTCTGGGGGTAAAACAGCTCTGAAGTGCATGTGTGGGTTTGCTCCATTGTCCTCTGCCATGTTTCAAAAGAGTCAAGTCAATGGAGTGTTATATCAAAGGTGTTCGGCAGGATAGATTTAGGGTGGTGAAGGTCGATGAAGATTTTTTTTTTTTTAAGGCTTATTTGCAATACTGTCTTCTTTGAGTCCGAGGCTAGGTGCAATTACCGAAGTCCGCCTCAGGAGGGAGTAACGTGCACACAAGTCACTGTTCAATCCTTGCAAAAAGCCAGCTTCAAATAGTCGCGTTGCAAACGTCTTCTCTTTCTTTCTTTTTCCGAAATAAAATGAAAGAAACAAATAATTGAATGTGAAATCAAAACTCACACGATGGTGAAAACAAAAAAACTGCTCTAAAATTATAAATAGTCTGTCAGAATACAGTCCATGTATTTGAAATGGTACATAAAGCAAAACACGTCTCAGTCTAAATTAATCCACCAGTACAACTGATCCAGCACATACGATGAAAGGGCAGTGATAACCATATATTGCACTCTTCGGCACCATACCAGTCTAACAGCAACTTCTCCAAAGATGCCGAAGACAACCACCGCTGCCACCAATAAATATGTAAGCGTGGAGTTTTAGCTGCCCGTGGGGGGATGTAAATAAAGACGATGGACTTGAAAATACTGATGACTAGTCATTTTTTATTGAGCAAAGAAACAAAAACCTAGACCTGGGGAAGAGATCAACCCTAATCTCTCTACCCGCCACACACTCTAACCCGCTCTCTCCTCACATTATCAGCTCCTCCTTCTCAGAGGACGCAACACCAAAATAAATGTCTGTGACAGAAACATGCAAAATAGAATACACTTAATATTAAACAAACAACTTCACAATAGTAACCTACAAAGCCCAGGAAAGAGCGCACCTCTCTCATGGTCATTGGCTGGGCTAGTCCCGCACCGCTTCTGTCTTCTCAGGGTCAGTGGTCACCCCTTCCCGGCTGACAACGTGACCCAAGTAGCGGACCGCCAGCTGAAACAGCCGGCACTTCTCAGGCTGCAATTTTAGCCCATGGGCCTCTAGCCACTGGAACACGCCCCCGAGATGCTGCAAGTGAAACCTGAAATCAGGAGAGTACACGATTACATCATCCAAATAAATCAACAAATAATCATGAACTCGCTCACCCAAACATGGGCGTCGCAAAGGCGGTCTTTTCCTTGTCTTCAGGGTGCACTTCCACCTGCCAGTAACCACTGGCCAAGTCCAAGGTGGAATATCAGGCCACCTGCTTCAGCCCAGTCAGCGACTCCTCAATCCTTGGCAGCAGGTAGGCATCCTTGTGGGTCACTGCATTCAACTTATGGTAGTCAACGCAGAACCTACAAGACCCATCTTTCTTTTTAACGAGCACAACAGGAGCGGCCCAGAGGCTCGAACTCTCCTTCACCACCCCTCCTTCCAGCATAGCTTTAAGGAGCTCCCAAAGTTCAGGGTACAGGCTGGGAGGCACTGGCTGGTATCGTTCTCGAATGGGTGCGGCCACCCCAGTGGGGATGTAATGATAGACCGCATCAATCCACCCATAATCCTCTTCATCCCAGGCGAACACCCCCCGCCAACATTCCAGTAAATCTCGCACCTGCTGGCTTTCATTGGCCGTCAACCATTCCCCCTGCTCGGCCAGCCTACTCAGCTGTTCTGGTAGGACCCCAACGACAGGCCGCACTTCCACCTCCACCATCCCCCTTCAGCTCCTTATGGGGTTGCACACTACCCAGCTCGATTCTTTCCACCCTGGCCAGGGGTCGATGACAGGGAAGCTCCACAGGGTACGTGTGGAGATTGCACACCCGGAGAGGCACCTTCCCCCCAGGATGCATGCCACAGCCCGACCTATGCACCACTCCTGCTGCCCCCTTCGACAGTCCTCCACCAGCACTTGTTCTCCCTCTTTGAGCTGTCCTTGGGGCACCTCCACCCATATTACTTCTTCTGTTACTTCTTCAGAGTC
This sequence comes from Hydrocynus forskahlii, assembly GCA_037974365.1. Lineage (NCBI taxonomy): Eukaryota > Metazoa > Chordata > Actinopteri > Characiformes > Alestidae > Hydrocynus > Hydrocynus forskahlii. The sequence goes on from JBBPCX010004946.1 coordinate 3,784, forward strand.
AACCACGGTACTTCCTCTGCACCTTTAACTCTGGTCCCCCCAACACAGCGCATGAATAGACTGTGGCTAAATAATGTTACCTGTGACCCGGTGTCCAAAATGCATGGGACCAGCCCATCCAGCCCAAACCCCCGCAAAAAACAGGGAAACCACCCGGGCCTCCCACTATCATGTTGCACCTCAGTCCTGCCACTTGCTTCCTCATTCCTGACACTCGGTTCCTCATTCATTGCTGTACCTGAGGAGATCCTGCTGACTACGCCAAATCGAACGGTGTGGTGGCCTAGGGCAACAGACCCCAACGTCTTTACTTATTTTCTTTCGTTACTTACTCTCCTGGAGCACAACAAATGAACGAGCCTCACTCCAAACATTTCTTTTCTAAGCAAACAGTTTATTTCAAATTTTGCAGGAAAAGGAGGCAGTGCAACCAAGGCCCCAAGCAGTTCCCCCTCCCTTGTCCACCACCCAGCTAACAGCAAGTCTCAGGGAAAGATTTTATGCTGGGACACGACAGTTGTTTTTTCTTTATTTCAGTTAGAGTTGTTATTTTGTGCCCTGTAGAAACTAGTAGTATGTTTGCCATAAAATATTTCCAATATGCAAAGCTAGCAAGGTGCAATGTTTATCACAAATCAACCAGAACCAGAATCAGTAAATTTTACTGAGGAATTTTCCAAATAAGCATACCAACATTTTTTAGGGTTCAGTGTTTATGATATGTGGCTTGAGACTTTTATTGACTTGATTTGAGGCTTGCTTGTACTACTTCAGGATTTGACTTAGGACTTGATTGTTGGAACTCCATGGCTTATTCCCTCTGGCCTTCACCTATTGGCTATGTGCTTACCTGATATCTGGGATTTTCGAGAGCACAAAATAGTCAAAAATGTGTTATACATTTTGTTCTGGTAATTAAGGTTTTGTGTAGGTTTGACAATATAATTTAATGGAGAGCCGAACTTCTGTCCGAGAAAATTATTCTTTCATCATTATTCTTTTTTGGAAGTCAGGATGTGTGTAGTTCATTGTTGGCATGTGAATATGGGAATTAATTATTGCTGCTGTTATTCATATTGCTGTCTACATTCATAATTAGTAAACTTCACATGCTTAAAAATTCACTAAACTTCATTTCAGGGAAGGCTTTTTCCAGATTTTTTTCTCTGTGCATGCTGTTCCATATTTACATGTACATGGCTCTTAGTCTGCCTCTTGTAGGTTGCTCTATGTGTTGTAAATGCCATTTTCACTCCACATATTTTAGGTGCCATATTTCTGACTGGAATGCTTTTACAATTTCTACACACAGCAGTATGACCTTCGCCCAACTGGATGTATATTGATATGCCTTTGTTCGTCTGCTTTCCTGTAGTCTCACTGAGGTCTATTGTGAATTTAATAAAGTGGACCCTCACATGAGTGTGTTGTGTTTTATTGATCTTTGCTTCCTGTTGTTTAGGGCACCAGTTATGAGAATTTTTGATGGATTGACCCAAAAGGGTGGAGACCCAACAAGAGGTTTGTATTGGATCGCTATGAAATGAGAAGAAATGAAAAATGAAAAACTCCTCTCATATTTGTTATTTTCTGTTTGGTCCATAAGCATAACTGGCCTGCCTGAGCAAAAATATTTTTGGCTTCTTGGTTTGATATATTATAATGTGATTCGGAAAGCAGCTGAGACTGAGGGGCTGAAACAAGAGGTTGCTGGGCTGTGGCAGGCTCTCCAAGAGTCCTTCGCGACTCGAAGGCAGTTACAACAGCTCCGCCAGCAGCTCGTAGCTCTGGATCAGTCCCACCAGGAGCTAGCCACCAACTCAAAGGTTTCACGAGCAGCGGGCCAGTCCTCTCACATCACCAGCCATGAACCAAAAATAGCTCTCCCCGACAAATGGAATGGTGTAGACAGGAAGTGTGAGGTCTTTCTAACCAATGTCAACCTTGTTTTTGGAGTTTCAGCCTACACGCTACCCCTCAGTTGGATTGCACTTCTCGTCTCACCTTCTCACAGGGCAGGCAGCAGAGAGGGCCATGGCAGTCATGAGATCAAGGGTAGGAGAAGACAACAATGTCGTCTTCTCCTACCCCAAATTCACCACCAAGCTCAGGGCTACCTTCCAACACACAAACAGCAAGGTGGAGACTGACTCTCGCTTATACCATCTGCGGCAGGGAGATCGCTCAGTGAGTCACTATGCAGCTGAGTTTTGTACCCTGGCGGTGCAGACCACCTGGCCTGACTCAGCTCGCCGAACGGCCTTTTAAAAGTGGTTGGCTAACCGCCTGAAGGATAAACAAGCTGGGCGAGAACCATCCACCCTGGAAGGCCACATCCAGCTGTGTTTGCAGATAGACCAGAGGATGAGCTCTTGCCCCAAGCCTGCCCCTTGTATCCTGCCACCAGCGAGTCCCCAGCCGAAGATCACCACTATCCCGTAACCAGTTGGCTTCTCACCTCAACCAGTGGACTACTCCAGAGCCGGGAACTCCCGCAAATAGGACATGTCTCCCTAACACCTGCAAAAAGAGGGTCTGATGCTATCACGAGGGCCTCTGTGCCTATTGTGCCTGTCCTGCCACCACAACTTATCATCTCTCCGCTCCGGTGGGAGTTAGACAGTAGGGTCAGCTTCGGCTATAGCTATATCATTAGGGAACCTCCAACCTCATCCGGTCCCTCGTTGTCCCTGGTTGCACATCGCCATGGACTTCAAGACCGGCCTGCCGGAGAGGGACAGCAAGAACAACATCCTCACCATCGTTGACCACTTCCCCAAGGTTATTCACCTGGTGGCCCTTGCCGGACTACCCACAGTACAGGCCCATTTGGGGCTCGGGTGCATTGTAGCCTTAAAATGGCTGCTTTACTCTCAAAAAACAGAAAAAAAACAAAGTTCACTAATGCCCCTGGTATGCTCACTTCAGCGTGATATCTTTATCAGCCGCAATGTCCAATGGAGTGTGTGTGCCCAGCAGTGTGTATAGTACTCCCAACTAACAATCCAGTGCAGGGAAGTTCCCTTTCTTTCAGGAAAAAGTATATCCACCCATGTCAGTCAGGGTGAAATGTCACTACTTTCTGTTTAACTACCAAAGTTATTCTATATTTTAGGAGTTTAGGATATTCTCACCTACCTTATTGTTGTTACAAAAAAGGGTCTTCTCAACCATCTCTCAAACAGAAGGGACTAAAACCTAAAATATGCAAGCAGCACGTCTAATACTTTGTGACTCTTTCTCACCAAACTTTCAACACTCTTGTGCCTTACCTTCCACTCTTCATCCCCCCTGCTGCACTCTACTTACATTCACCTAACTTGTACACAGACTTCTGATTGAACAATGAACACACATAGAAGTAAAAAGAACAACTATAATAGAAACAAGGTAAATCAATACACATCATCCAAATAAAAGTAAAACACAATAGGAAATACAATTTAGAACCTTCATAAACTAATAAATTATTTTTTTAACCAGGTTACATAATCATTTGATACATAATTAATTTATGCAACATGTACATGTGTTGGAGCAAGTTAATTGAATTACCTTGCTCAAGGGCAAAGAAGTGTATGCAGAAGACTTTCCTCCATGTTGAGTCCTAACAGATCCATTTAAATTGTGGCAGTGTAAGTAAATAAACAGATGGAGATTGGCGAGAGCGTGAGCAGGGTAGTGACGAGGGTGAGCAGACCTCTAGAGTTGCTTCACAGCCAATGATGAGACCAGACTGACTCTGGAGGATTACACCCTCATAATATTCTTTGACTTTGCTCATTATCTGCCCAAGGTTGGTGCATAGCTCCAGTCACTCATAAAGATCAGTGTTCGTGAACTTGGTCCATTCATATAAAAGCATGGTGTCTTAAATCAACTTGTCAAGAAACTGAGCTGTTTTCTCAGGCTTATATTTGCTTTGATTTATAAATTGATATATTTTCTTTCTCATCATTCCATTCTTTCCTTCTCCTAAATCTCTTGCAACTTAAATGTAATAACATATTGCTGATGTTCATTAATTTACCATTTTTTAAGGCTCTGCGTTAACATAGCTTGGCATTAATACAATCTTCCTTTAAGGGTAATAGTGTAGTGGAAATTTATTTGTTACATTTGATAATTGTTTTTTTTATAGCTTGCACGGCTCTTTATTAAAAGCACTCTATATGGTCTGCTTCATGGAGATGGAAATTCATGTTTATAATTGGTGTTGACGTATCAGGTATACATCCAACATAAGAGTGGGTTTGACCTCAGTGAAGGTCTCATGTTATATTCATACTGTGTTGCATTATTCATTTGTTTGCAGTAACCTTCAAAGGCTACTTGTTTTTTTTTTTGCTTGCATTTGTATTGCCTCACTTTGCCTTTATTACACAAATACTGAGATGCTCAGTTTCACTGAGTAAAAGCATTCTCGATCAAGCATACTATGCTTTTTACATAAAAGAACAACAAGGGGTATAGGATAATGTATTAAGAAAGGTAATGTATCAAGAAAGGTAGATGTCAGTGATCACATGTCAAATCATTCAGTAAATGGTTGGAAATTGCTTCTAGAACAAAAACGTTCCTTGTTTTACATTCATACCTCCATGTTTTTGGAGATTTGTGCCATATTAGAAATATGGCAAAAATGTTTGCATTATTTTCCAGATTTGTTTATCTACCATTTTATTGTAAACTAGGGGGGAACTGGTTGAAGTTGAGGCAGTCAATGAAAAAAGTTGAATATAACATGCAAATGAGATTACACTTGGGCTTCGACTTGGGATATGTAAGGTTATTAAGTACATTTGCTTCCAGAATTATGCATTTCTTTTAATAAATAATAAACTTCCAGAACTTCCACAGCTCAGGCTACAAGCCGCTGCACATCAGCATGGACTATGTGGAAAGGATCCCTACTTTCTGCGCACACACATCATGGATTATCTCTCCTGGATCACCAAGATCAGAGCAGCAATCAGGAAGGCAAAGCAGTGAGGATCCTCAGGAAAAACAACCTGTTGGTGTCTATCGCTTCTCTATCAAGGGCGTGCTGGCATACTGCATTTCTACAAGGTATCCCAGCTGCTCAGCAGCAGACAGGAGAGCCCATTGGAGGGTCATCACCACCCAGAAACTATGCCGTGCACTGCCCTCTTTTTTCAGCCCTCACTGACTCAGTAGAGCAGCAAACCTATCAAAGGAACCATCACACCCTGGACATCATCAGTTTGAGCTGCTGCCCTTCGGCAGATGCTTCAGGTCTATCATATCATGAAAAAACAGACTTAAGAACAGCTTTTACCCCAGAGCCATACGTGAACTGAACACTGCCAAACACTAACACTGACATGTGGAGCTATCTACATTATTTACTACAGCCACTTTAACTGAACACTGCAATGTTTGTATTAAACAGCTCCTTGTATTGTATTTATCACTCCTTGTATGAGATACAATATCACAGTGTTTACATTTAACCTTGGTCTTTATACTACCAATGACAATTAACATTTTCTTGTGCAATAATTTTCTCAGTGCAATAGCTCACCTACTTATTATATTTTATGTCTAATACCATGTTTATTAGGTTTATGATGTTATGTTTGTGTCATGTCTTATACTTTACACGGGCCAATTTTTTCTCTCAATATATGCATTTTAGTTAGTAATACCTCAGCATCTTTCTATTTTAAATTATGTGAATGCATTGCACTAAAAAAATAGTAGTACACTGTACAATGACAAGGGAATATATACTATACTATAATGCACATCTAACATTTCATGAGCAGAAGTGTGACCCCAGGTGACAATCTAGTTTTATTACATTCTGTTTATATATCAGTGCAATACTGTGAAATATATATCAGATCATATCTGTGAACAATGGAAAATGAGATGTATTTTGAGTGTATTGAGATCTCTAATCCTAATCCAGGTCGAATCAGTACCACACACAGAGCAGATGATAACAATCTGAAGCCAATTGTAAGGTGATGGGCTTCCTCTTTCCATCTCTGTATCTTCTTAATTAAAACACATAGTAAATTCTCTCCCTTGAACCCCTTCTTATGCCCTAAGGAATTGTCTTTGTCTCCAGCCCCCACAAGAGACTAACATATCATTGTCCATTTTTTCAGCTTCACTTACCATATTGGTGTGTTTTATAGTTCTACAATTACTGGCTGTAGTCCACCAGTCTCTGTGTATAATTTGTCAGCCTTACTATACCACATTCGTTAATGGTCAGAACCTCCAGAGGAACACCACTAAGCAGGTATTATTTGGATAGTGTACCATTCTTAGCACTGCAGTGATAATGACAGAGTAGTGTGTACTTGTACAAACTGATCACACTTCACACATAGCAGTGTTTCTGGAGTTTTTAAACATTGAACACTTACTGTCCACTTTATTAGACACATACAGTCTTGTTTGCTCACCTTGTAAAGGTAAAGGTAAAGTTAATAGGTCGCTGTACAGTTTGTGTAAGTCATTCTCTAGCCCTTCATCAATGGAATGTGTGTCAAAGCCAATTATTAATGCCTGATTCATATAAAAGTTATACTACATTACCACTTACTCAGTACAAACTTCATACTGTTGAATACAAATGAGAGATATGGATTTTTATATATATGTACTGGCTAAACCGACCATCTGCTAGCTGCCTTGAGTCGTCACCTAGGTTCCACCCTAGTTCCATAATATCAAGACTGTGTTTGCCCCCTGAACTACACAGAAAAGTAGAAAAATACAAAAAGTGTTCTTGAATAATTTAATTCATCTCTCTCAATCAACCAATAAGTACAGCACCTTAGATCTAAAACTAAAGCTGGGACTGTTGAACATTAAAACTGCCATTGTTCATTAAATAATAACTGTTAAGAATCTCACAGCTTTATGTCTTACGGAGACCTGGATTAGACCTGATGAGTCTGTTGCTCTAAATGAGGCTACATCTCCAGGCTACAACTATGTACTCCGTCCTAGACTAAACGGTAGAGGGAGAGGCACAGGAACCATATATAGAAGTACCTTAAGTATTAAACAGATAAGTTTAAGGTCTCGTCCTTTGAAACTCTGTTCCTTAACATAACTAATTTAGATACAAATAAGATCTTTCCTTAATTACTGTCTACAAGCCACCAGGGCCGTATACAGGTTCGTACAAGATTTCAGCTGTTTTATAGCAAATTTAGCAGTACGCTGCAATAAAATTATAATATATTTTGGTGATTTTCATAATCACTTTGAAAAAGAACAGGATCCTATAAAACCTGTGTTTACCTTAATTCTAGATACTGCTGTCAGCTTTAACCAACATGTAACTGGTTCTACTCACTGCTGTAGTCACACGCTTGACTTAGTCTTGACTCTTGGTGTTAATGTGAATAAAATAGCGATTCATCCTCAGTCCACAGTAATCTCAGATCACTGACTCATTACATATGAACTTAATCTTATCATAATGTAAGCACATTCCCCACTTTCGTATTCGTCGTACAATTACATCTGCCACAGCCCATAGTTTTACTGAAAACCTCCCAGGAATATTAATCTCATTTGGCACTCCATCTTGTCCAGCAGACCTAGATAACCTAACTGAATGCTAGCTTTGATGCACACTAGATTACGTTGCACCTCTAAGATGCAAAAACATCAGACAGAAAAAGCTGGCCCCTTGGTATAATAATCAAACATGCTTTAAAGCAAAATGCACATAGACTAGACTGTAAATGGCGATCTACCAATTTGGAATCTTTCCACTCCGCCTGTAAGGAGAGCCTTAGAGACTACAACAGAGCACTCAGCACGGTATGCTCAGCCTATTTATCATCCCTCACTGAAACTAATAAAAATAATCCCAGGTTTCTGTTTAGTACAATTTCTAAACTAACTAGGAACCAGAGACGTGCAGAAGCACAGGTACCTAAAAACTATAGTAGTGAGGATTTTATGGACTTTTTCAACAATAAAGTTCAAATCATTAGACAAGAAATTCAAACTAGAAACTGGACTTCTCCACATTTGCCGCCTGATTCAGCAGTCACAGATAATATTCAAAGTTTAGCTGAAGTTGAGACACTAGCATCTTTTAATCCAGTCTGACAACCAGAACTGTCTGCAATTATTCTCTCTTCAAAATCTTCTACCTGTACACTCAATTCTATTCCTACAAGCCTGCTTAAAGAAGTCCTACCGGTAATTATCAGAATTCTCCTATCAGTACTCCTCACTTAGTACTGGTTATCTACCAAAAACCTTACCATTTCTGTATAAGGTTTTAGAAAAAGTTGTGGCCCAACAGTTATGTTCGTTACCACATAAGAAACATATATATGAAAAAACTAAATCTGGTTTCTGGCCTCATCACAGTACAGAGACAGCCTTAGTAAAGATAGTAAGTTATCTTTTACTGAAGGCTAACAAAGGATTCATCTCTTTGTTGGTTCTGCTTCACCTTAGTGTGGCATTCGACACTACTGAACATTCTACTTTATTAGAAAGACTAGGAAATCTTGTCAGGGTCACTGGAACTGCCTTAATCATACCTGATGTGTTAACATGGAATCCTCACCACCCATCAAAGTAAATTATGGAGTCCTGGAAGGTTCTGTTTTAGGACCTCTTTTATTTACTTTGTCCATGCTGCCATTAGGGATAATTATCTGTAAACATCACCATCGGCCCATGCCAAGATGTCCTCGACTGGTACAGCTGCTATGACTCCCCACGTTCTCTTTCCCCAACCAGGGGCAACTGCATTTTAAAGCACCAGCACCGGTTGTTGTTCCTGTACCTGTTGTTATGGACTAGAGACTCACAGCTACTCTCATTGACTCCTAACTGTAACAACTCTGTTAGCCATAGATGGCCAATCTGTCATTATGTTCATTCATGAAGGCTTTCTTTTGTCGGTTATCTCAATAGAGACTCTCTTTTTCGTTCTCTCCGGGTCGACCTGAGGAGGACGAGTTCCCCTTTTGAGTCTTGGTTCCTCCCGAGGTTTCTTCCTCCAGCTGAGGGAGTTTTTTATCGCCTTTGTTGCCTTTAGCTTGCTCACTACAAACTTAGACCTGTATTTTGTAAAGCTGCTTTGTGACCACTTGGTTGTAAAAAGCACTATATAAATAAAATTGAACTGAATTCAGTGAAATGAAAGCATTGTCTCTTTATATTATAAACTATATAATATAATGTGTATTACCTGTCAGGGAAATTCATGTTTTATTAATTTATTCATTGATTCCTTGTTTGATTCATTGATTCACTTCTATTTTCCTGATCAACAGTATATCTTTGACATGGTCAATGAGCACAGACAAAAAGGTAAAAATATGCATTAATGATTCTCTTTACTTTTCTGTGTAACATGCTGAATAGAGTGTTAGGGGTCGTGCTGACCAAGGTCGTAGGAGTTATATGATTCTGTTTTTATGGCTCTTGGAGGATTAAGACGTTCCAAGTTATCTTTAAGTTATCTGGTCTATGTACCCATGTGACATCTTGGAAGGACGTTGCTATGGAAATCCCTTAGGTTACCATGGAAATGCAGGATCGTCAGAGGGTCGTTGACGTCCTTTGTGCATCTCCAGTTGATAAGAACTTTATGGTGTCCTCAAAATTGGACTTTGGGGCTCCAGAGGGTTGGACCACCGAAATTACATGTGGAACATTCTACTTTTAGGAGGTATAAAATCTTGTGGTCAATTGTTAAACCTTCAGATGGGGTTTGGGACCCATCTCAGGACTGCCCTGAGTGTTTGTGGTCTGAATTCTGTCTCCGATCTGCAGATGAGAAAATAAATCCTCGGACCGTTCAGCACTGGGACCCAAATAGGGGTCTGGGTCCCACAACCCTAGGTGAGAGATCCTTCGCTCAATTTTTCAGGACAAGGTTGTGGTGTGTTGTTCTGGTTGAGAACCCATTGGTTTGAGACCATAAAATATGTTATAACAAGAGTACTCCAAAATCTAGACACTATTTCAAGGCAGCGATTTGCATGGACACGGGTCCAGCCTGAAATAGGGGGGTTTCTAGATTTTTTTGCGTGTCTGGGTCGCTACCAGAGTAGAAATACGCATTTTTTGTGGTGTATTTTATCTGCAACAGGGCTTAAAGAGCAGTAAGCGCTGATACTTGGGTGTGTGTGTGTGTGTGTATGTGTGTGAACAGATAAGGTTAAAGGTCGCTGTGTGTGTGTGTGTCCGAGATGGGCTCCTCTAGTAGTAAAGCATTTGAGGCAGAACTGAGTTCTACTTTGAGTTTGAATGAACCAGGCCTTGAAGTTTTTTTTTTTTTTTTTTATATATATTAAGCATGTGTGAAGCAGTTCGAGTCTGCTAAAATGGTAATTTAGGTGTGAAAAATACTTTGATTTCATCTAGATACAGTAGAAGAGTTAGGATTTTATTTACTTAACTCCTGCTGAACAACTATGCAATCACATATTACACATTACACATTTTTCACTGGCCACTATACAATGAGTTCAGCAAAGCGAACCAAATGCAGAAGTCTCCATTCCCACAGCAGCCCGCCAGAGGCAGAAGAGAAGCAGCGGGGAAGTCCCCTCCTTCCCTAGAAGGACCTCGAGTGAAAGTCTATTCAAGTGAGATCAACGCACATTCCAGAGGTGCAGCAAAATGACGGACAGAGACAGGAGAAGATGCTACGAACAAGGAGCCTGCCGTACTTGTGGGCAGGAGAGACACTGTGGTCTCGAGAATGTCCAGACAGCTTGAACACCTGAAACACGTGTGTGATGACAAGCAACTAATGAACATTGAGGCACGAACAAAGGATCTGGAGGAGGCTCTACAAAAGTACAAACAAAACAGAGCACGTCAATGAGTCTCAAGGTCTGCATTAGAGAGGGAAGGGTAGGACGCCACAGCACGGTAACGAATATATACAAGTTTAATAATATAAAACACAAAACAGAAAACATAACACAAAAACCCTGGCTCTAAACAGAATTAAAAACACAAGAACACAAGATAACGAAGGACAGGGCAAACACACGAAACACGAGACCCGTGCTCCTCAAAAGAACAAAGAAAAAAACAAAAACTCAGGATATAGCTTTCCACAAAGCATTCACGACCAGACAACGTGGAGACAGGCTGAAGGTACAGATCGTGCACCACCTCGGTTAACGTTGAGGAACACGGGCCTGCAAAACAGAACAAGGGGAACAAGGCAGTAACACTGAAAACATGAACGCTAACCACAGACACCATATGATAACGTGAGACTATCAAAGACAAGTAAGGCAAATAAGGCAAGAAAGACAAATGAGACAAAAGACAAATACAGACTCAAAGGACACTGGGATCGGCTGGGGCTTAAATAAGGGGAGTAAACAAGACACAGGTGAACTCAAAGGGAAACAAGGGACAGGTGAAACTAATAGACAGGGACGCGATACAAACGGGGCATGAACACTAGGTAGGGGACAAGGGAACCTAACGTAAACTGGAAACAAATATAGGGATGAACGGGAAAATAAAGGGAGACAGGGAGTACAGGGGAAAGAAAGAAAATAAAACTAATACTCAGGAGACGGGGAACGGGTTCTACGAGGCGAGGACGAGGTGGCTGTCACAGTACCCCACTCTCCAGGCTGAATCACCTCCGGGGGATTCCGTGGTACACGTCGACGTTCTGATGGTTGCGGGAGCGACGGCGGCCGGGGAGGGCGGCCCTGGGGGTGAGGGGTCGGGCGATCGGGTGTCAACCCCCGCTTTGTCCATAGGACCAGAGCCCCACTGCGGCTCCTGGAGTGGACGCCTGGTTTCGTCGGGCAGTGCGGGTGTGGGAGGACGCACACACATCCATCCAGCAGGCAGTTCGCCGGTTTAAAGACCATGCTGACCGTCGGTGGAGGGAGGCGCCTCCAATCAGGGAGGGTGACAGAGTTTGGCTTTCCACCAAAGACCTCCACCTCAAGTATCCCTGTTCTAAGTTGTCCTCTCGTTTTACCGGTCCCTTTTTAGTTTTGAAACAAGTGAACTTTGTGTCTTTTAAGTTACAGTTAAAAGCCGGTGTCAAGCCGGTGGTGGAGTGGCGCAGGGAGTTCTGGGCATACTCTGCCCAGATGAGAAAGTCTGCCCAGTCGTGCTGCCGGCTGTGACAATATGCCCAGAGGAATCGGCCGAGCTCCTGAATGGTCCGCTCTGCCTGACCATTCGACTGGGGGTGATACCCCGAGGTCAGGCTGACCGCGGACCCCAAATGGCCCAGGAAAGCCTTCCACACCCTCGACATGAACTGGGGGCCGCAGTCAGATACGATGTCCTCTGGGATACCGTACACCCGGAACACCGACTGGAACAGAGCATCTGCGACCTGACGAGCAGAGGGGAGAGAACGAAACAGGATGAATCGGCAGCCCTTCAAGAACCGATCCACCACAACCAGAACAGTAGCGTACCCTTTAGATGCCGGCAGGTCCGTAACGAAGTTCACCGCCAGGTGAGACCACGGTCTGTCAGGCACCGGTAGGGGCATTAGTTTCCCAGCTGGGAGAACACGGGGGCTTTTGGTTGTGGCGGCGACTGAGCACGAAAGCACTGACTGCTGGATGTCTCGCGACATGGCCGGCCACCAGTACTTTCACGCTACCACTTCCAGAGTTCTCGCAACGCCCGGGTGACCGTGCGGAGAACTCTCTGTCGCAGCACCTCTGGCACGAAGGTTTTATCCGCGGGACACTCAGGAGGAATAGTGACTCCCTCGAGTGCCACCGCGATTTCCTCGTCCAGGTCCCATTGAATGGGGGCTGCGAAAAACTGGTGTGGCAGAATAGGCTCAGGCTCCCCCGCCTCCTTCTCGGTCCCGAACTGCCGTGAGAGGGCATCGGCCTTACCGTTCATCTTACCCGGACGGTACGAGATCTGGAAGCGGAACTGGGAGAAAAACAAAGCCCACCGTGCCTGTCTGGGGTTTAGCCTCTTGGCCTTTTTTACATGCTCCAGGTTGCGGTGATCGGTGATTACCACGAAAGGCTGCCGAGCACCCTCTAGCAGGTGGCACCACTCCTCCAACGCCGAGCACCCTCTAGCAGCTCGCGATTGCCGACGTCGTAGTTCCTCTCTGCCTCCGTCAGCTTCCTGGAGAAAAAGGCATAGGGATGTAATTTCCTGGGGAAGCCATGGTGTTGAGACAGGACTGCCCCTATCCCTACCTCCGAGGCATCCACCTCCACGGTGTACTGTCTTTCTGGGTCCGGCATCCGCAAAATAGGCGCGGAGCTGAACGCCCTTTTTAATTTTACGAAAGCCGCTCGTGCGGCTGGGGTGAAAACTAACACCTTTGGAGAGCCTCGAAGGAGGGATGTCAGAGGGGCAGCCAGCGTGCTATAGTTTTTTATGAAGCGCCGATAGTAATTGGCAAACCCCAGGAACCATTGCACGTCCTTGACTGCCGTGGGCTCTGGCCACTCAGACACGGCCTCCACTTTAGCCTCTTCCACGGAGATCCCCTCCCGGCTGATGCGGTGACCGAGGAACGTGACTTCCTGTTTATGGAACTCACATTTCTCGGCTTTCACATACAACCCATACTCCAGAAGGCGGGTGAGCACTCTCCTGACCTGTTCTACATGTTCCTACAAGGAACGGGAATAAACGTCTATATAGACGATCACAAATCGATCCAACATGTCCCACAGGACATCATTTACGAACCCTTGGAAAACCGAGGGTGCGTTTGCCAAGCCAAAAGGCATGACCATAATGGCCGGAGGCGGTGCTAAAAGCGGTCTTCCACTCATCACCCGCCCTAATGCGTATGAGGTTGTATGCGCTCTGGAGATCCAACTTCGTAAAGAAGCTGGACCCCCGAAGCCGCTCGATAGTTGCCGGGAGTGCACAGTGAGTATACATCACCGTGATGTCATCACCGTAGTCAATGCACAGCCGGAGACCCCCGTCCTTCTTTCTCACAAAAAAGAAGCTGGCAGAGGCGGGAGAGCGCGATCGCCGGATAAACCCCTGCTCCAGGGCCTTGGCCATGTACTTCTCCATCGCCTGAGTTTCTGGCTCAGACAACAGATAGATACGTGACCGAGGAGGGTTTTTTCCTGGAATCAGGTCGATCGCGCAGTCCCAGGGTCTGTGCGGATGAAGACGGGTAGCCCTTGACACTGAAAACACTTCAGCGAGATCTGAGTATTGTGTGGAGTGCAAAGTTAACCATGGGACTGAACAGGATACATGACAAAAGGGGGACCAAGAAACTATACTATGTGTCTGCCAATTTATGTGCGGGTTATGTGACCGGAGCCAGGGAATCCCTACAATAATTTGGTGGTGTGACTGGGCTAAAACAAGGAATGTGATGGTTCCCTCATCTGAACAGTGAGGGAAATGGGAACTGTGACGAGATTCAGGGGTGTGTTGCATATGGGGTGACCGTCAAGGGCATGAGTAGTAATTACTATTCACTTTGTGTCAAAAAGGAATTTATGGAATGATTGATGAGTTTTTTAATGACCTTTGAC
>JBBPCX010004993.1:0-18287 GCA_037974365.1 Hydrocynus forskahlii
GTGTGTGTGTGTTTGTGTGGTTTCTCATGACGTGTGAGGTCTTTTCCATCTGACTGGGTGTGTGTGGGTGTGGGTGTGTGTGGGGGTGTGTATGTGTGTGTGTGTGTGTGTGTGTGTGTGTGGTATAGGTCAGAGGACTCAGGCCCAGGTCATGGGGTTAAATGAGGACACGACAGGCCACGTCAGAGGACTGATTGACAAGCCAGTTTGAGGTACCACACCTACTGTGTAATATACTGGAATAGCATTCGCTCTGGAAGAACTGCAGCTCTGAGTGGTTGTAAAAGCACAGGACAGTCTATTCTGTCTGTGTAAAAATTATTTAACACTTTCAGCTGCTTTTTACATTGTGCAAACATTTTATGGCCGATGAACCAAAATGAAATATTAAATCTAAAGTTAAGAACCTTTCAGAGTTACTGTTTCAGAGGCGTTTGGTTGCCATGGTGATGTTTTCTATTTACATTCACATTTGCTCATTTAGACATCATTTGAATCATTTAGACATTCCGATCATTCGGACATTCTACTCTAGAACAGCACTCAAGATATGTCAACAGTGGGTGGAACCAAGATGATATGAAGCTCCACAAGAATCTTCAAGGATTTATGACCAGAGCCTTATCACAGCTTGGTGTAATCTACTACACCTCTAATCTATAAAGGCAATTTTGAAGTCTTCTAAGCACCACATGGTGTTTACTTCTTGGAAAAAATGGGTTTATAACAGGAGATGCTTTATTATGATTTGAATTCACTGAACTGTTATTGGCGTGTGTTCTGTCAAGTTTCGTTGAAAGGAAAATGCTCTTTTTTTGTAACTTAATGACATAAAAGATGTAGAAAAAACAATAAATACAGCATGCAAAATATGCCATGATTAATTGAAATGACTCGGTATTACAATCCCTAGTGTTTGCATCACTTCTGATGGAGGAGGGGAGTTCTTGAATAGATGGCTGCTAAAAGGCTTTGCCAGCGGGACACATCATCAGTTGCATACCTCAACATCACAGGGTGTTTCGGCCATTCATCACAAGACACCCTCTGCTGAGGCAGGCCCAGCGCAGGTTGATCTAGCCTGGGTGTGTGTCTCGCAGTTAGCTGTTCACCTTAGCTGCCCAGGTGGTGTCACTCCTCTTCAGCCATAGCCAGTGGCTGGTCCTCTTGGCAGTCAGTTCTTTGGTGGCCTGTCGATGAGCCTGTCTTCTGACTCCAACCTCCTTAAGGAGCTTTGTTGTTGTGCTGGCTACAAAGCCCCTACAGCCCAGCTCCACCAGGTGCACCTTGATCTTACAGCCTCTGTCCTCTGCCTCAGCTGCTAAGTTGGCATACCGCAGCTTCTTACACTCACAAGCCTCCTCGATGGCGTCCTCCCATGGCACAGTCAGTTCAATGATGTAAGCAAGTTGGAAGAAATTAGACCAGAGGACGAGGACTGGTCGCAGGGTGGTTGTTACGATCTCCAGGGGGAAAATGAACCTTTGGTCCAAGTCAATTCGCATCTGCCAGTCCCTGGCTATATTCAGTGGGCCCTGATGAGGGGTTGAGGGGCTAGTCCGCAGCTTGTCCCCCTCCCGGACAAATGCTGGTGGGTGTCGGCACACATCCTGGTTGGTGAAAGGTTGGGCGTTGATGGAAACCCTCTTGCACTCGAGTTTCTCGGCTAGACACCTAAGGATCTGGTTGTGTCTCCGTGTGTATCTGCCTTGAGTGAGGCTGGTCCTACAGCCAACAAGGATGTGCTTGAGTGTTGCTGGGACTGTACACAGGGGGCTGGGACTGTACACAGGGGTTTTTCCAAGTCACAGCTGCAGATTTGTAGGAGATGGCAGCACATTATATGTAGCTCAGATAATGAAGCTCTGCCTGTTGGATTCCATGCTCCAGAGTTCATTCCATGTGAGTTTCCTCTTTTCGACACCCTCCCATGTCATCCAGCGGCTCTGTTTGGCCTGTGCTACGGCTCTGGATCGTCTGGCTGCTTCCTCCTGTCGACGCACCTCCTCCACCACTATAGTTCAAAGCTTGGTTGCAGATGCCTTCTACCAGAGAGGTGTTACTGTTCCTAGGCCAAAGCCTCCTCTGCCCTGTAGGACGTGGCCCACTACGTCACAATGGATGAGATTGGATTTGGCAGGTAGCACAGCTGTGTCTGGGGTCCACTTCTTCCCTGTTGCTAGGGTAGGAGCAACCCCTTTCACTACGGGATCCCAGGAGTCCATGAGTGTCATGTCCAGCCTCACCTTGGCGCATTCGAACTCCTCGACCAGACTAGCGATGGGCAGTGACAGTGCTCTGTTGCTGTAGAGTCCAACACAGCTTAGGCATTTTGGAAGTCCAAGCCACTTCCTCATGTGAGAATTCACTAGCTTTTCCAGCCGACTGGCATGAGTTAGCGAGACCTCATACATAGCCAACGGCCACATGAGTCTGGGTAGAAGCCCAAACTGGAGGCACCAGAGCTTCAGTTTCCCTGGGAGTGCGGTGTTGTTAATCTGCCTGAGGCTGTTAGCTGTGACCTGCTTAAGTTGTTCAAGTTGCTGGGTGTCACTGAGGTCTGCATTTTAGCATCGTCCAAGACTCTTAATGGGCTTCTCTAGGACTGTTGGAATTGGTTCATCGCTGATGTGGAACCGCTCAGCTGTTAGTTGTCCTTTTACAATGGAGATGTTGTGATTTGCTTGGCTTGAACTCCATTCTTGCCCATTGGATGTTTTCCTGGAGTTTCTGCAGCAAGCGTCTAGTACATGGTTTTGTTGTTGTAATGATAGTCATGTCATTCATAAATGCTCTAATGGGCGGAAGACGGAGGCCACTCTTGGTTCTCTCACCTCCGAGTACCCAACGGGATGCCTATAGGATCATCTCCATTGCCATGACAAATGCCAAGGGGGAAATGGTACAGCCTGCCAAGATGCCAATTTGCAGGTCCCACTCTCTCTTCTCACTGGATCTGGGCCACAGGATCTGAGGTTTCCTTCCTTCCATCTTCCTTTCTGTCACAGGCAGCAGCTGGCTGGGTTCAGTGTTGGCGTTTGCTGCTGGCTGTGGCTGGCTAGGCCCTGGGCTGGCACATGGTGTTGGCTGTGACTTGCTGAGCTCTGGGCTGGAATATGGTGTTGGCTGTGGCTGACTAAGCTCTGGGCTGGACAGTGGTGTTGACTGTGGGTGGTTGGACTCTGCACTAGATGCTGATGTTGGTTGAGGCTATCTAGGCTCTGGGCTGGAGCATGGTGTTGATTGTGGCTGGCTGGGCTCTGCACTGTAGACTGCTGCTAGCTGTGGTTGGCTGGGCTCCCTGCTGGAGTCTGCAGGAGGCTGAGCTTCCTTCAAGGTGCTGATACCCTGACGACTGTGGGTGTTCTCCTGCCTCTGGGCTTCACTCGACAGATTTGGCCTACTTCTTATGAAGTACTGGTCAATGCGAGGCCCCTTTCTAAACTCGCTGAGGCATTTCATCCTGTCTTGATGTCTTTCAATGCATTGTTCTATATAGAACCATTTTTGAACAGTGACATAACTGTATGTTTTCCCCTTTCTAGATTTGAATTGTTTATGATCTTCAGGCCAAAATACTCAAAGTTTGAATAAGGGAAGTAAAACTAACACGGCATTCCATAGTAAAAACACCAACCTTCAAACATGGCGGTGGTAGTACAATGATGTGGGAATGCTTCTTAAGGGCCTGGATGACAGAAGCATGAATTATGCTGTCCACGAGAAAATACCACAGGAGAATGCTAGGCTGTAGTTTAGAGACATTTTTATGTGGTCTGCTTCTTGGATTTGCTGGCATTTGGACTCACCCATGGGTTTCAGCAAATATTCTAGTTGGTCTCCCCAGAGGCCTTTGAAGAAGAATGTTTCCACTAGTAATATTTTGCCTTGGTGGCCGACCACGCCAAACACCCAAACGTTGCTTTAATGGGCAAAAATCCACTTGCACTGTGGATTCAAACCAGTAATCTAATTCTCTTCAGTCAGTGTCCATCATCTTACCGCTGAAGTGCCAAGGGGACATTAACTCACTGTCTCTTACCAAGCCATTTATGGTTAAGAACAGTTGAACACATAGCCACGCTCATGGGCTGATTTCAACCACAGTGAACAGTAACAGACCTGAAATTTAGTCTCTTGATTGTGTTTATGAGTCTGTTGTGTGTTTTGCTCTGTTTGTTTTTCCATGCTTGTGTTTGTCTGCGTTTTGTCCCTTTCCAGCCGCCTTAGCTGTGACGTCACAGACTCTTGATCTGATAAACAGTGTTAAGGCGACTCAAACGTCCACTCTCTCTCCCCATACATTAAAGAGTCAACTTGACCACAAAAAGCTATTTTTTAAGTGATCAATACTCAAACCAAGATCAAAAATCATACCTGGCGTGACCCTACCGAGGAGAGTGAGAACAGCTGAGAAGTTCATTGGGGTCTCTCTCCCTTCAAAGACATTTACACCACACGCTGCATCCTCAAAGGATGACCCCACACACTCCTCACATACCCTTTTCTCTCTTCTTCTCTGTCCTGCTAAGATAAGATAAGATAAGATAAACCTTATATACTAATTACCCACAGGTAATTAGTCCCACAGGAAATTTGCTTTGTCATGGCAGAAAGTGAACAGTACAAAGGTAAGAGCAGCAAGTATAAAATGTACAATGCTGCTACACAATTCAAAATTATTATTTGTTACTCTTTACCTCTGCTCTGCTGCTAGGAGAGAGTATCTGTCACAATACTGTATTCATTTAAACATCAAATGCACTAAAAGTTGTCTGGTTTTGTTACTCTGTTGTTGTTTTTTTTTGCTCTCTCTTTCTCTCTTGCTCTCTTTGCCCTTTGTATTTTGTCCTATCTGCATGTATGCAGTCTTGTGGTGTTTCTGTTTTGGTTCTTTTGTTGCACCATGGTCCTGATGTAAAGTTGTTTTGTTTCACTGTGTATGGTGTATATGGCTGAAATGACAATAAACCTACTTGACTTCACATGACTATTATAGCAGGGGTTCCTAACCTTACAACTCAAGGCCCACACAACTGACCATGAAGGTTTCTGTGGCCTGACTGAACCAATGTAGCCCACAGAATTTCACTTGACTAACATGCAGCATAATGAACAATCAGATAAATATTGCATACAGTAAAAAGATAAACATTTTTAATGAACCCATGAAAATAGGAAAATAACTCATTATGCCAGCCTGATCAATGAGATCAATTTAAGTCACAAAAAACTGCAAAAATAATACTTGCCACATTTAAATTGATGGTAGGTTAAATATGTATACATTTGAAAAAAAAAGGTTTGTGATTCAACACAATAATAATAATAATAATAATAATAATAACAGCAATACTACTACTACTACTACTACTACTACTAATAATAATAACAGCAATAATAATAATAATAATAATAATAACAGCAATAATAATAATAATAATAATAATAATAATAATATTGCCCAAAGGGCCTTTAGAAGCACCCCATAGCACTGAGACCATGGGCCAGGCGTCTGAGTCAAAAGCCTCTGTATTCATACCACTGGGGTCACTAAAGCCTTCTATATTTCGGATGGTTCGATGTTTTTTATAGCAGTTGTCCTTCACATTGTATGACCAGTTTGTGAGGAATAGACTCATAGAAATGATCAAACATGACTTGGAATACAATCATTACATTGGTTTCCATTAAAAAGAAAGCTTTTTTTTGCCTGTGTTGTAAAGTTTACAATTCAGAAATACCAGGTTATGTAACAACAGCACCCATTTTTTTTGCTTTTTTTTTAATGTCAACTTTAATTGCAGTCCTGCATATAATTGCATAGTTCGGTACAGTTCCAATGGAGGTCAATCATGAATGCCTGGATGCGGGACATGGATAACTTCGGAAAGAATCTTTTCTAGGTCTATTGTCTTTATTGCACAGCAGCCATAAAAACATTCCCGCAAAACACATGCAGCATTTTCTCACAATGAGCCTGCAGACAGAACCGCTGTGGGTAATTGCTGATGGCTGTAGAGCAGGCTTTACATGCACAGAGCGCCGGGTGGGTTTGCTTGACTGAAGGTTGTCGTGTGTATGTGTTTGTGTGTGTGTGTGTGTGTGTGTGAGTGTGTATGACAGTGCCTCACTACTCAGCCTGTCATTAACGTCCTAGGAAAAGCATGACCCATTCCTTTCACTTTTCACCCGCAATAAAGAATCCACCCACGCAAATATACATGAGCCACTTTTAGACATAACTACATGGTGGCATATATAGCGCCACCTTTTTTAGCCAGCGACGGAGAGGCTGCTGTGTTACGAGGACCATGGACGCACTCACACATACACACACCACACACACACACACACACACACACACCAAAAACACTGCAATGTACCTCACCTCAAAGACTTACACGAACACTTCATTATGTAAAGCACATTTAACCCTCCAGTATCTAGAGCAGGGCATTTTCAGGGACAGGAGCTCAGCAAATCCAGGCCTAGCTGATGCACTGTCAGATTAGAGGCTAACTAATGTGTATTCCCGAAGCTATATATTCATAACGCATAAACTATTTAAGTTATGGATATCCATCTCAGCACTCTCTATCCAGGGCTCTGTCTCACAAAGCTCTCATGCTTATCCAGCGAAATTTAAGCTTAGTTCATTCTACCCCTGTATTTTCTGTCATCGAGAAGTATGACCATTGCAACTAATATGACATGCCCAACCTGCTCCTAGCCCAGAGTTGCTTTTTACCAGTTAAAATGCTTTACTGTCAACATATTTATACAGTCGGTTTCCTTTTGTTGCTTTCATTATTTGACATAATTTGAAAACACCTGCGGCCCTTGCATATGGGCAGCTCTGTGTCTAGTCTCTTTACTGAAGGACTAACTGTGGAAATGCTACATACTGTACAAGGGGCAGCTGGTAGCCTGGCTGTTAGGGAGTTGCCCCTGTGATCAGAAGGCCGTGGGTTCAAATCCCAGGAATGTTAGTGCCAACACACTGCTTCCTGGGTGCTGTGTCCCTGTCTGCCTGCTGCTTCACTTGGTGAAAGGATTAAATACAGAGAACGAATTGCGTGCTGTTCACACTGTGTGCTGTGGCGTGTTCATGTATGACAGAGTGCACTCTTTACACTAACACACTTAATACATGTTAATATGACAGATGTAAAACTGTCAAACATGCTTTCAGTGGACTTAAACGAACTTAGTGCCAACATACTTCTAGAGTCCAATAGGAATGCTAGGTGTAGAACTGAGTTGCTGTTTTTATGCCAAAATGAGGGGTTTTCTAGAATAGTCATGGTTTGTCGTTGATAGTATGGACTGAAAAAAAATAGGACTCTGCTCAATCAGATACGACTGAGACATAATTCAAATAATTTTATTTTGTTTTCCAGTGACTTTTGAGCATTAACTCCTTGAAGTTCCTGAATGCCAGAGCATTATTTGGTCATTATTTTAAAAACGTTGAAAAAATCATTAGCAATGAGTGTTGTTACAAAATTGTTGTTGTTGCAAATTATTTACAACGAGTTATTACTGAGTTATAAGAATTAGGAATGGACGGCTTGGCCATGAATGTTAAGGGGTTAAAAAAATTAAACATTTAGTCTAATTTCAGCTGGAAGCTTTTGATGGCCATGTACTCCAGTGTGGCTGCGTGTTTCACAACTTCTGCTGACAGTAATGTGTGTTTTCTGGTTAAGAAAACATGCAGTGTGGCAAAAGCAAGAAATCCTGCATGTCTTTCACATTCCTGTGGACGTTGCATAACTTGGATGAAATCTGGGTCATTAGAAATGATTCTTTTGTCTCCTCTTTAATTCCCGGAGCTTTTTCACAGTAAAACCCACTTTGATTTTGGTGCACAGTAAATCAAAATGAGACATGAGACCCTGAACTGTGAGGGCTATTGATGATCTAGTCTTACATGACATTCTGCATCAGAAGTCTGGAGTTGTAATTGTCATTTTACAATACTATGAAAATGTATTTGCATAATTAAACAAGTTATATGACCACCACAGAAGAGAACAAGCGGCAATCAGTTTTATTACTGTAAATTAAATTAAATTATTACTGTATTTACCATGCTTATACCAAAGCAAACGACAGTACATACCAAAGAAAACGAGCTTGCATGAATTAAAGTACAGTTTATATAGAGGTAACATCCATATTTTACATTCTAGCACTGTGGGAGACAGCAGTTTAATGTAAACTGTACAGCACGAATACGGGTTTACCTTTACATTTTTTTTAAGGGTAATGTATTAAGCTGAGTTTAAAATGGAATTAAAGTGTTTTGGGAGCATATCTGGGGGCATATTTAGGGATTCCACTATAAAAAAATGCATTTTTAGGCATTTTTACCACATCACCAATTCACAGTTTTACACAGTTCGTGGGTGCTCTTGGAACGGAACCCCCGTGAATTCCGGAGGTCTACTGTATATGCCATTATGAATTAAATCACAAACTTTCATTAAGATTAGCCATTTGCACAGGCATGTAGTTGCTGCTGAATTATGCTGAGCAAGCCAAAAGTAAAGCCAAGTATACTGTCAGTTGCAGCGCCCCTATAGATGAAATTTCACAAAATCTGGTGTGCATCAAAAGGATGTGCAAGTGATTGAGAGAATGACATGTCGTGAAATTTGAACCTTAACATCAAAAGATATTGACAATGGCATTTTTGATTTTTGACCGGCCGCCGGTGAGCATTGAGTGAGCCAAATGGAACTTGCAGTGCCCCATGAATGGAGTTTCAGGAAGTTTGCAGTACCTCCAAAAATCTTGTTAGTATGTGATTTTGAACTTTAATGTTCCAAGATGTTGGCTTGTGAAGCGTTAGATTTTTGCATTCACGTTATTCACTCAGTGGTGCTACTCCAAAATCAGTCATAATGAGCTAAGGTCATGCACCTTCTAAAGGCCAGCTTACTATACAAATTTCATAATATTTGGTGAAACAGTTGTTGTACCAGTGACGAAGGTACTTTGCGCCTACACTACCTCAGGGAGGCGCTAGAGCGGAGTGGCACACCCACTTTAGGACACAAATCTTTTCCTCCATATCAACCATAAGAAAAAGTATAGAAAACTCTGGACCAAACTTCACTGAAAAAATGTACAAACACTATACTTTATGCACAGAGATTTGAGATCAATTCACAGGTTCAGACCTGCGCTTCAGCCTTTTTGTCTGAACATGGGATGGGTTTATTTCTCATCCATTCGTGAAATGCATTTTTGAATCACTATATAAATAAAAAAAGGTGATGATGATGATGATGATTTGAGGTTAAATATGGTATATCTGTAACATCTGTGATGTGCAGTGATGTTCTCTCACTGCACTTGCATACTACTACCATTTAAAAAAAAAATAAAAAAATCTTCCTAACTCTTACCACTGACTCTTGACTTTCTTTTGACTGGTGTTGTTTTAGGTATTTTTGACAGGTGTTATTTAGGTGTACTGAGCGTGCAGTATCGTGGTTGAATTGTGGATGATTGACTTAACTTTAGCTTACATGGCCAAAGATACAGACGTGGATTACTCCAGCACTGATGTACGTTGCTCTTGATAAGAGTGTCAGCTAAATGCCGTAAATGTAAATGTGAATGTAAATGTTGACTCTGCATTTATTGCTGTAATTTCCATTGCGTTTTGAAAAAAAAAAGTATCTATTTTTATATTGCTTTTCTTCCTACTAAATACTGACCAGATGTTACTGTGTACAAAGGAACCAAAAAAAGAGAGAAAGTCCATTACTTAACTGTGTCCTGTTCAGAGTAGGGCATATGGACTTAGTGTGCAAACACAGCTCATCTCTAATGGAGGCTATTTGTCATCTTGGGTCAACAAACGGCCCCCTCTTTTCTGTCATTTCTGTTGTCCAAAGCAGCATGTTCCACAGGAGCTGGATCGGGTTACTGATTCATTTTACCCGCCATGAACCGCAATTATTTTTTACGGGTAACATAGCATGGGGTGTGTTAACCCTACAGCCTGTCAGTCACAGATAACTAGTAGACGCTGGATGCAGAATGTTCCTGTAAACTCCCCTAAGAGGTTCTTGGCTGTACAGTTTTAGGAAAAAACAAAGGTTCTTTGGCGTCATGCCAAGAGAGAACCACATTTGCTTCCCTTTAAGGCTAGTTTGGGGTCAAAAATGGTAAAAATAAAAAAGGCCTTGTTAGTTCTTGGTCACATTAAGCACCATTCATTTAATACCATTAAATGGCAAAATTAAGGACTTTGACCCATCTTCTTAAAAAATTCAGTTTCATTACATGCACCAGTAGGCAGGGAAAAATAATATTAACCAGTGATAACATGTTTTACCTTCGCCCACCATCACTGAGAGAAAACTGACAGGTGGCCCACCACTCTTGATGTCCATTTGCTTGATTTGCCTGGCTCTTTGTGCAACTCGGCTTTGTGTTTAATTTTAGAGGGGGGTTATTAATGACCAGAGAAAGGGTCCTTTCCTTCACCTTAATCAGTACACTGTAAAAATACTAGACCACCACATAAGATAACACTTCGTTAGTCCCACAGGAGGTAAAATTTCATTGTTACAGCAGCAAAGTGGAAGTAGAAGTGGCAAAACCAATAGAATAAAAACTATATAATATAGCGGGGTAATATAAATTGTACACTTTACAAAATGTTTATATAAATAAATAAATAAATGTCGGTGGCATGAAATATATGAAATAAATATATATATATATTCATATGCCACCGACCTAAGGTATCAGTGCACTTTAAGAAGGGAAATGGAGTTTTCAGGGAATGTTTATTGCCCATGTATGTGTACAGAATCAAGTGGATAAAACACTTCCATTCTTCTATCCAGCTGGTATTTGAGCTGTTTATTCTTATCAGGGTCATGGGGGGTGTTGGAGCCTGTCCCAGTGGAAGGCAGAGAAACATCCTGGACAGGTTGTGTACAAAACTTGCCACAGATATTGTTTTATTAACTTAATATGAATATAAGTTTAATGGACTCCACTCTTCTTAGTTAAAACAACAAATCATCTTTGCCTTTTGATTCATCAGTTACTTCTTGAAAACAGAGCATAAATCCAGTATGAAATGAATCCCAATGTTAACATGGAAAACCCTAATTCCACTGTGGGTGAGAAATAACAGAAGTGTTAAACAGCATGGAGACTTTGGTGTGTTTTCTTTGGATTGTGCGGAGACTTACAACAGAGCGATCCACAGTGAGATTTAATACAGGAGGTTTTAGATGGATTACATAATAATGGAACATCCCAGGGTTGTAATTTTAAGGGATTATTCATTCATCCAGAAATGTTTACATTACAAAGAGGAATCAAAGATCACAACCTTGGAAAAAGGGATTTTTCCGGCTCTGACTGCTGGTAACACTTGAGCTTGTTGGTTCAAATGACTAGGGGGTGTTTAAATATACAATAAAACACAGAGGGAATTGTAAAAACGATCAAAAGAGCAAGCATATAAGGACAAAGTGTTTGATTGGATACTAAAAAAACAGTCCTTTAAAATGTGATTTGAGGTGAAAAGGCAAAAAGGACAAAAAAAAAAACGTCATCTTTGCCTTTTAGTGACTTTTGTCCGTCTCTAAAACATCTTTTGAGTTTTAATTATATCACCATGCACCAGCAAATGGGGAAAATCATCCATCCATCCATCCATCCTCTGAGCTGCTTATCCAGGATAGCAGGGGGTGCTGGAGTCGAGCCCAGTGGCCATAGGTCCAAAGGCAGACAAACACCCTGGACAGATTACCAGTTCATCACCAGGCATTTGAAAGTGAAAGTGATCATTCTGTCATGCGTGAACACACCGCAGCACACAGAGTGAACTGCACAAAATTCTTCCTCTGCATTTAACCCATTCACCAAGTGAAGCTTAACTCATTCACCAAGTCAAGACTCTTCTCAGTCTTGGTCACCCAGTGGTGGAACTAACTGCCTCTTCCGATCAGATCTGTGGAGTCCCTCACGGTCTTCAATCGTCGTCTGAAGACCCACCTCTTCAAGGAGCCCCTTGGTGACTAACTCTGCCTCTCGTTTCTGCTTATTTATTTATTTCTTCTTCCCCATCACCCCACCCCCCAAAAAAAAAAATTCTTATCTCTATGCCTTCCTTACTTTGGCCTTAACTTCTGACTTTCCTTTGACAGGTGTTGTTTAGGTGTACGTAGCCTGCAGTAACTCGGTTGAATAGCAGGTGCTGATTTAAGTTTAGCTTCACAGGTTTAAGGAACAGATGTGGACTACTTGAGCACTGATGTACGTCGCTCTGGATAAGAGCGTCAGCTAAGTGCTGTAAATGTAAGCTGCAGGCAGCCAGGAACACAGCACCCAGGGAGCACCCACCATGCTCAAGGGAACCTCAGAGGTGTCACTAGCAGTCTTGGGAATCAAACCCACAATTTTCTGATTGCAGGGTGAATGCCCTAACCACTAGACCACCAGCAGACAAATACAAGCGCCACACAGTACGGACCCTTACCCACAGTGTCACCATGCTGCCTTCGGGAAAATAATATTATCAATAATATCAGCTGGTGGCGTAGTGGGTAGGGAGTTGCACCTGTGATTGGAAAGTCGTGGAGTCAAATCCTCCTTGAACAAGATACGATCCCCACACTCTGCTACTCGGATGTTGTTGGCTGCCCGCTGCTTCACTTAGTGAGCAGGTTAAATGTAGAGAACAATTGTACACTGTTCACACTGTCTGCAGTGTGTGCCATTCTGTGGCGTGTTCACGTGTGACAAATGGACACTTTACACTTCATATCATGTTTCACCTCCTACTTCTGCAGCCTCTGTCTGTTCTCAGAAATGCTCAGTGAGCTCAAAGACTCTCACTGGTATTGTGTTTGGCTTAGAAATTTGTCTTGGCGTGGAAGGAAAATGTGCCGTGGGTTCCAGTTCACACTTCATGGGGCCTGAGAGTCATGAGAAGGTAAAAGGTAATAAAAGTGATAAAGCTGTTGGTTCATTCTCAGCTCAGTGTGGGTGTCCTCACAATTAGGATCTTCACAGTACTCAGACTGTCCCTGCGGGTTTTAGAACGGAATATGAAGAACTGTCTGAGTGTGTTCGGGGTGGGGTGGGTTGGAGGAGAACATGTTCTTTATTCTGCCATTTCTTGATTTTGGCCCTGTTACCAAATCAAATGCCCTTTGAGATCAATCTTCATTATTACGCCTATTCCTGATGCAATTACTGAGAGGAAATTCATATTTTTTATTAAATATTCATGTAATTTTAAACATGCTGCCGACTGTCCAGGGTGTACCCCGCCTTCGCCCATTGCAGCTGGGATGGGCTCCAGCCCTCCCCCTCCCCCGAGTGCGGGACAAAAGGGTAGAAAATGGATGGATGGATGGATGTAATTTTAAAATGTCCATTCAAAATGTTCCCCAGTCTCCCCTTTCCTAAACTTGCATATTCTCAAGCACATTTCTGCATAATTGATCTTAATTTCATTTGTTATTTGATTAATTTATTTTTATTTAAATAACAGCTAAATGATGATCCTATAAAATAGCAACAATAATGTTAATGTGAGCATTTTATTTCATTTGAGCTCATGTTTGGGAAATTGTTTATATTAGTTTAATGTAGTTTACTAAAATCTCAAGCCGCTAAGGAAATTGTAACTAAAAAAAAACTGTTTGTTTGCCGAGAAATCAAAAACGCAAACATAAAGATTAATTCCAAATAAACATAAACAAAAAAAACAAGAATTTATTTTTAAACAGTTAAAACTATATCTGCATGGAACAAACTGAGATATTCAGATTTTAATGCAGAATTATGTATTTGCTGAATTTAACATTTAGTAAAAATGAATTCTACTGGATGTCTCCATGCTACCTGACTGTGGAGTCATCCAGCAGAAACTGTCCTTATCATTTCGCAAAACAAGCACCGGTGCACTTAGTTCTCAGAAGAATTAAACAGGTAAGGTAAAAAATTGGTGCCAGAAATCACAACAAAACCAAACGCCTTAAGTTTACCCCTTAAAATTACCTTGATTTTGAGGTTAATTTCCCATACAGGAAATTAAGGAAAATTAAGGGGAAAAGGGCGCAGATTAAGGCTGTTTAAGGGGTAAAACTACGGAATTTTTCCCCGACTTTTTCAAATTTGCCACTTAAATAATAGAACATTCTGACTTAATGCCTTAAATGTAAGATTAAGCGGTGTCACACTCATGCCTTAAATCTAATGTTAAGGTCAAATTAAGGGATCGGCTTCACAAATGAACAGCCACTTAATTCAAATGAAGGGGTTTGGTGTATTTTCAGGGCTAAATTAAGGTAGGTTTAAGCACATTTTAAGTACATTGTGTTTCAAAATGTTCAGAAACCTTTTCACCTATCAGACAAAAATGTAGGATAATAACTTTTGAGACATTGTGGGTTACTGTAACAGGTTGCTGTTGTGTTTTGTTCACTCCAGTGTAAGCGGAGTCAGTATCAGATGTGAGTAGTAGCGTAGAAGGCTTTGGTCAGTCTGATGTTCAGTCACACGCTTGCCCTCCAATTCCTCTAACTTCGGAAACACCTGGAGGCAGTTAGAAACATGTGACCGGTCCTGGCCTGAGCTATATCACGTACTACAATTCACACTGGAGAACCGAAACACAACCTGCACAGTTATACCACTAATGACCATCAGCAGGTGTTTGAGAGGTGAGAAAAGACTTCCTTCAAGGATGCTAAAAGACTGAACAACCAAATGGCTAATTGGCCAAACAGCTAAAAGACAAGAAATATAAGAAGCCAAAAGGGGTCCCCAGGCTCTGATCTCACTTTACCAGTGGCCCCACCTCCAACATGTTGTTCTGTCCCTCTGCCAAGAGCGAAATATCACTACCATATTAGATTCTCACCGTATATCTCACCGTGTCATTGCTGGCTAGTTGCTATAAATGGAAAAGCTCCTTTTAGCTGGCACAGGTTTTCCTTGGCAGACGCACATGGGCCACCTGACTCAGCGACAAAGCTCACAATAGCATCGCAAATCTGGCCCCCAACACAACCCCCTCACTTTGGTTTGGCCCAAAGTCCTTGTCCTCCTGCATGGCATTCGCTAAGCTAGCAACAGGCCGATCATGTGCTGGGAGTTAACCACTACAGTGTGTTTTATCTGTAGATTTATGTCAGCGTTTAAGTGAGGCTTGTAGTTCACACTTCAGACTGCGAGAGTGCTCATTCCAACAAGTGCCAGTTGTCATAACCCCAGCTGACGTGACCTCAAAATGGACAATGTAGCAATACTGACAACTGATGCATGTTAGAATTAGTGTGAATTTGAAAGCAATCACACTATTGATCTTCTTAAGTTTTATTATTATTTTTGTTCCACTCATTTTTTGGCACTGCTCCCTGCCGGAGCCTGTATTGAATTTTGGCAAAATTCCAATGGAAAACTGTTTTTTGAAATATCAGAATATTGTGTGTGTTTGTTCAGATTGTTAACTGGTTGATCAGGGCTCGAGTATTGATCTTTTAAAATTTGTTTTTGTGGTTGAGTCACCTTCGCAATGTATGGGGAGAGAGAGAAGACTGGCTAGTCGCTTTAAAAGTGTGTGATGTCACACCTCTGGAAAGTGATAAAAGACGAGGCAACAAGTCAGTCTAGAAGAGCTAAAGACACAGCAGAATCATAAACAGACTTCATGACACTAAAGCCTAGGTCAGTTATAAAAAAAGATGTGTGTCTCTGTTAGCTGTGGTTTAATTAAAAAAAAAATCAGTTGTGAACATGGCTACACTCACTTTTCCCATTCATTTTTGGGTGAAAGCCTTTCGCTCCCCCCATTTTCAGCCATTATTGACCATAAATGACCGGGTAATAGACAGCGAGTTAATGGTTTGCCAGTAGAATGGAGTGTGCTGCAAGTTTAACACGAACTTTTTTTTGGCAATAAAACCAATGTTTGGGAATCTCTGTTGTTTCATAGCAACCACGTTTTTTATTTTCTCACAGAAATGCAATCTAGTTATAATTAGCCTTTATAAATGTTTATGTATGTATATGTAAGGTATCATAAAAGGCTTATATAGATGTTATGTAGCCTTACAAAGTACTTCTCAGAAGCAGCTCATGCTTTCTAACCCAGACAAAGCACAGGTGGTGGTGATCTATTGGCAAAAAGTATAATATTTTACCTTTATCTGAAAACTATCTACATTTTTGAACATATATTTTTCTGCTGAGCCTTTAAAATAGAGTTGACAGCATTAGCAATGTCTGCACTAGCAGTGTCTGCAAAACTTCCAAAAGCTACAGAATGCTTTAGTGCAGTTCAGACTTAAATGCCTGTTGGGAGAATGTCTGTTGGAAAAAGACCTGCAGGTTTTATCAAACCAGGAATGCTAGCGTTCATTTTTGAATGACTTCCATGCAGCACTGAGCACGTATTAACCCCCAGAATATTTCATGTTAATGATATTTGAGTCTGTTATGGACGTTACAATGTCAGAATTGGCAGTTTATTTTGAGATTCAATCCCACGGAGACCACGGAGACCTTTCATCTGTGCATCTGTTAAAGCCAGTCCATGCTGAGATGATTCTGATGCAAAAAGCACTTTAGACAACCTCATAGACTTGAGCAGATCAAGATTAAATTTAGTGTCCCCTACTGTTCCCCCATGCTACATCCATCCACACACAAAGGAAATATCAACACATGTTTTCTATAAAAATAGATCTTTACTCCAATTAGCAGTGTGTAATTCAGTCCACTATAGAAGTTGAGTTACAGTCATGAGCAGTACAGGCTAGTGACTGAAAAAGCCCAAATTATTTCAAAAACACACATCAGCAAAACGTCTCTCCAGCTCTTACCAGCTTTTCATTAAGGTCAAAAGTGTGGTTTAGTCCTCCGATATACGTTGTGAACACCAGACCTGCTGTTGGCTGAAGTGTCCGTCTGTAGTTTAATTCATTTTTTCAGCTCACTGTGTCCTATAACACGCAGACATGTCTTCTCCACCTTCATGTTTAGACTTTCACCACATGTTTAGACTTTGCTGACATGTTTTGGGGATTTACTTTGAAGGAAATGATTTGGGCTGTTTGGGTAACTCTTGAGTTCTAGTGTTTGTACGCAATATTAATTGTTGTTCCAAATGAAAGAAGCAATCTCTTAACACTAAAAATGTCTTTAACTACTTCTTGGGAACTGTGTAAAAAAAAAAGAAATAATTAAACTATTCATTTAAACTATCCAGAAATAATTTAGTAATTATTCAGTAAATATAATTATTAATGTTTTACTTCATTATTCAAATTGATAGTATTTATTAGTTGTATTTTAATGGATGTATAACAGTTAATAGTTGTATTATTAGTTCTATTACTGATAGTTACTACTTTTGTTTATATATTATTTATTCATTGTTTTAGTCATTTATGTGACATACGTCATGATTGAGTCCAATCCATTCACGCTATACATTTTATTAAAATATTTATAATTTAATGAAAGCAGTGTATCAAATATAAAGATTCAAATTAGAGTGGAATATCGAAGTCTAGACCTTTTTACTGGACTTAAAGGGTTGGCAAAACTCTAAAGAGTGACTGGTGGTTCAGCATTGAGGTTGCACCGCTGTGCAGATGTCAGAGCGACTGAAGGCCGTCAGCTGAGCAATGACCTCACAGGGTGTGTGTGTGTGTGTGTATAAGGGGGTGTGTATGGGGGTGTGTGTGTGTGTGTCATGGTTAATTTGGAAGGTGACATTTCCCTCATTGTCGGTAAACAGCTTTTGAAGGTCATCCAGTGGTCAGACCACACCGCTCTGCCACCATGTCACCCACTAACTATGCTTTACTGCCATTCTTGTGTTGATATGAAGCCACGCAGACCATGTTCCATACAGGTGAATGCTGATGTCACGAGTGGCACAAATTACTCAACATCATCTCCACAGAAAGCCCATCCAGAAGTAGGTAAAGTAAGTTCGTAAGTCAAATGATAGACAAAACTGTGTTGATCTTATGTGTAATACAGTAACTCTGGGCTTTTTATGGGGATTATGTGATGTGATTAAAAAAATGCCTAAAAATGCCTATTTTTATAGTGCAAACCCTAAATACACCCCCAAATATGCTCCCAAAACACTTTCATTTCATTTAAAACTCATTAGCTTAAAAGTAAACCCATATCCGTACAGTACAGTTTACACTGAACTCCTGCAGTGCTAGAATGTAAATACTGATGTTACCCCTGTATAGACTATACTGTAATTC
>JBBPCX010005019.1:0-18285 GCA_037974365.1 Hydrocynus forskahlii
GATTTTTTAAAATGACCATTTCACCATCAACAGGTGAAAACCAGCTGTTTAGATACGTGAGTCTTATTAAGTGAAAGTGACCATTCTATCATACGTAAATAGCACAAAATTCTTCCTCTGCATTTAAACCCATTCACCAAGTGAAGCAGCGGGCAGCCAGGAACACAGCGCCCGGGAAGCAGAGGTGCCACTAGCAGTCTTGATAATCGAACCCACAACTTCCTGATTGTAGGGCGAACACCCTAACCACTAGGCTACCAGCTAACGGTTGGACTTAGAATGGTAAATTATCATTACGAATCAGAGACAGTACAACAAACAGACAAAATCAGTACATACCGTCTACAGATGATCTCTGATAGAGCCACCTGACTGCAAGAGTGGCACCCTAGACTCCCACAACTCCCAACAATTTAAAACACAGCTCACCAGATGTGGTTCAAATCAGAAATAAATCTTCACCCCAAAACTTGTAGTAGTATGGTAAGAGATACCATACACTCTAGTGTAACTAGTGTAAATACTGGATTTGTAGGTGTAACAATGCACCGTGTTATACCAAACCCTGTGAAGAGCACAAGTATCTCCGCAAAAGAAACTGAATTTTTAATGTGGGAGCAAGACAAAGACAGCATCACTGTCTTGTAAAGAAACAGAAGTAAGAAAAATCTTTGGGTGCCCAGTTTGAAGGATTTATTGCTCAGGATTCAGGATTCACAACTTAAAATTTTATAAATTCTTTACCTGCTTTAATCAAAGCAAAATGCCCTAATCAATCTAAACACTGTAGTCAATGATGGTCTGCAATATTTAGTGATGTTTATAGGAATCATCGCCTTCTTCAGCATATATAGTAAAATACAACATTACGAATACACAGAGAGTCAGACATAAAATGAAATAGTTATTTGTGACTGCCCTCTGGTTTCAGAGTTTTTACTGTTCTGGAACTGTCAAGATTCTGATCCTGAGTGAATGGAATGGAATCTAAGAGCCTATTTCACACAATGCTCTGCACATATGACAAAATGAGAATAAATTTTAGCAGATGCTTTAATTTATGTCATGAATGACAAAGGACCTTTCAATATTAACTTCATGCGCTACCATCGCAGATATTCAGAGACAGAAGATGTCAGTTGAACTATACATATTTGGCTATAAGAGGGCCATTTGGAGAACTAACACTTCTCAGTAATTTACACACTGATCTGCTAAAACATTAAAACCACTGCTTAACACTGATTATCTCATTACAACTTCAGTTGATGAAGTAGATGTGTTGGAAGCAGGAAAAATGGGCAAGCACTAGGATCTGAGCGATTTTCACAAGGGACAAATTGTGATGGTTAGAGCCTCTCCAAAATAGCAGGTTTTGTGGGTGATTGCTGTTCATGCTGGCGATAATAGAAAAGATGTATGGGCTGCATCATGGCAGCCTAATCTGAGTCTCCATGCTGACACCAAATTCCCCAGATCTCAGTCTGACCGAGCATCTGTGGGCTGTGCTGGACAAAGCAGTCAAACCCATGGAGGACCCACCTCACAACTCACCAGACTTCAGCGATCTGCTTCTAACATCTTGGTGCCTGATACCACAGCACACCTTTAGAGTCGAGTTCATGACCGCTCAGAACTGTTTTTGTGGCACAAGAGGGACCTGTATAATATTAGGCAGATGGTTTTAATGTTATGGCTGATCAGTGTATGGTCTATAAAGGTTATTTGACTAACAATATCGGTACCTTTTTGGTGCATACAGATCAATTTAAACGAGTTCTTTAAAGAACCATATACAACATTTTCTCCATCACAGAGAAAAACCATTTAACCATGCAAAGAACCATTTAAAAACTCCCCCATTTGAAGGGTGTGCTGTTCTGGCTAATGGAGACCCTTTCTTCTCAACTTTTCAACATTGCTATCTTCTGGCCCTTCGGCCCTATGCTCTTTGCTCTCT
The DNA here is from genome assembly GCA_037974365.1 of Hydrocynus forskahlii. Classification (NCBI taxonomy): domain Eukaryota; kingdom Metazoa; phylum Chordata; class Actinopteri; order Characiformes; family Alestidae; genus Hydrocynus; species Hydrocynus forskahlii. The sequence continues at coordinate 1,961 of JBBPCX010005019.1, forward strand.
TCATCTGGTACACAACCTTTGCTGCCTCATCCGACATTCCCTGAAAGAACATTAAACTCTAGTTAGCCACCTATTAGGAATAAAAGTGCCACATGAAATCAAAAAAGCTCTTGTATACCAATAAATGTGAATTGTAGAACCATTTGTAAAAATAAACATTTTGTTTTCAAGTGCGTGAAAGTGAGTCATCTTTTGTAACTTACTGTGGAAGGCGCTCGGCCGGCTAGCAGAGTAGTAGCATCTGAACTGTCCTGCGGGAGGGAAGCAAAGTAGGTGAAAGTTCACTAGCATCGCCTCTGTGACCTGAGAGCAGGAATACTGATAGTCACAGACAAATGCCATTCAAGCTTTGAGTACTTTTGTGTGTGTGAGCAGATGTGTACGTGAGAGTGTGTTCAACGACATGCATAAGATAAATGCATGGCTTGGTGACAGAAATTCCAACAATGGCTCCAATTCACACAATCAGATTCAAATGTAGCCCTCCCTGGAACGATGACTTCAGCATTGTACACATACAATAAATCGTGCTTATTTTTTGCCTACTTTCATGAGCCTTTATTAAATTTGATTCATTTGTTTGTTTTAAATCAGAATCCAAATAAACATGTATAAAGCTGTGGACAGTAATGAACAGATGAACAGACCAGCAGTGCTGTGTTCTGACCAGAGTTGGATAGAATACATAAAAAAACAGTGGTGGCTAAATAATGGATACATTATTACACTATGGGTAACATACTCCATTACAGCACATTAAAAGTAATGTATTTAGAACAAGTATAGTATACATGTTGATTAGACACAGTGAAAATGCGTCTACTTAATTTCTACCTTTCCTCACTGATACTGCTTGGCAGTTTTTTTCATGTAAATCTTTTTGTCAATAAATGCTTATCATTTGAATGAAGTTCTAAAATTCTTAACATTTTTTCCTCTTATCACCTTTTTCAGCCTACTGCTGGTCCCACGGTCCTCCAAGCAGGGCTACAAATTAGACTATAACGTCAAACTATAAAGTGAGTAAACATGTGCTTTTCAGGCGATGACGTGTTTAACATTCTGCTACGAAATGTCCGGTACATCATTCAGAGCTCAGTAAATCTGAGACAAATAACTTACCAATGATTTATCAGTGCACTTATGCTTTAGCAAGCGTTTCAGCAATTGTGTTGTAAAACAGTTGATAAACAGGTATATTTGTTTTCTTTTTTTATGCAAACTTATAAGTCTAAGTATTCTAAATGTATTAAAAACTATTATTTTCATTTTTTTTAAATGTTACAAGGACTGCACATAGTTTATTTATTTTAAATACCCATTACCAATACCTGTACTCCATTAAATTACAGGCCTGACTCTTACCTGTAAGTCTGTGGTGAGATCCTCACAGATCATACTCATAGTACTGATCCAATTGCCATAGATACTCTCCTCTTTAGCAACTGGCTTCTGTTCACTGTTACAGACAGATTGTACACATTAAATTAGAACCACACACACAAACACACACACACCCACACACCAATACACATCCACAAGACACTTCTACCTGCAGGAGAACTGTAAATGATTACCACTAAGATCTGTGATTTTAATCCAGTATGAATCTACAGTGTCCACAGTTTTTAGATGCAAAGCAAAATTACTCACTAACTCTCAAACTCACTCCCTCACTCACATGTCTAGTGGACAAAATGGGTGCCATCAGTTATAAAATACCTTTCAGTGCTTCATAAGAGTAGTGCTTTGCAGTAGTGAACTTCCTGATATGTGCTATAAGGCTTTCAGCTGGGGTTCCAAATCCTTGTCCAGACAAGCCCATGCTCTGCCCATTTTTGTGTTTTCCCTACTCTATACACCTCACCCATACCACTAAGAACTTCTTTACTACTTAAGGGGTTGCATCAGATGTGCTGGGTTAGAAAAGGCACTAAATGTGTATAGTGCAGGGTTGCTGTGACAGGTATTGGGAACACCTATCTTACAGTAAAAATTCTAGCGAATTGCCATCTGTAACACAGTGTTCTTGAAAATTGGAGCTCTCTCAGTAAAAGTAGCCCAGTTAAAAGCAACCACACATTCATGTAATAAAAACCTGGTAATAGCTGTGTTAATGTTATTGTATGTCACATTTATCATGTGATGATGACATCTGAACTATGATCTTTCTGTCTGGGCTAACTGAACTGACGTGACATATTTTTGGGAAATTAAACAGGTACAGTGCCCCATACAAATTATAGAACCCCCTCTGGTAAAACTAAGCAAGCACCAACAGTGCTTAAAATGTACTACAGCATTTAGGCACATTCTAGTACTAAGAAATGTTACTTTTTTCCTATGTTGACTGACTGCATGCTTTAGGTAAAGGGAGCATTTGGCTGACGGTCTTATCCAAAGCGACTTACAGTCATTAGCTACAGGGACAGTTCCCCTCAAGCAACTGAGGGTTAAGTGTCTTACTCAAGGACACAAAGGTAGAAAGTGGGGGTTTGAACCTGCAACTTTGTGGTCATCGGGTTCACGAACATGTGTTACACCCACTAGGCTACTACCATCGTAACACCCTAGATGCAACAGCTACTTCACAGTTGGTCACAGTCAGTGGCATTACATGTACCAACACACACCTGATGTCTTTGAGAAGGTCCTGTTGGGCTTTGAGTTGACTCTGAGCCTCCTGTATTCTTCCCTCCATGGTGAGTCTGGCACACAGCTGAGCACAGTGAACCCCCAGTACAGACATATTAAGACTGCCTGCCCAGACCCAGCTACAGAAGGGGGAGTGGGGATAACAAAACAGTATGAATTATTTGAGCACAGGTTATATTTGTAATGGTTGTTGGCAGGGGCGGACAGGGAGTCTGTACGTTCTGAAAAAGTCCAAAATGGCCGTCTGGTCCACGGCCGTCGGCCTTCCTTTCTCTTTAACTGAGAAATGATCTAACAAGAGCAAAGGGCGTTAATATGATCATTTGTCAGTAGTAAAATCCATAGCTAAAAGCCAGCAAAAAGGAGTCAATCATTAGTTGTGGTTGCGGGAATAATGGCCTATTTGGGATAAATTCCAGGGCCCCGTTTCTCAGTCCCAGTCCGCCCCTGGTTGTTGGTGCCATTCTGTGCACTGTTACCTGCTGGTGGTCACACGCTTCTGCTGAGTGATGACTCTGGTCACACTCTTTAGGTCTCGAGTCTTGAAAGACAACTGCAGCTGGAAGGGAACTCTGTCCCTTCTCTGGAAACCTATACAGAAATGATTATTTATTTAAAAAGCCCAAAATGAATTTCTTTCTTTTATACTTCTGCTTAATTGTAACGTTTTTTTAATTCTCAGTATAGATAGCAAAAAAAAAAACAATAAAATGCTAAAAAGGAAAAATGTATTAACAGCAGTGAAACTAAAGAAAAATATACAAAAGAATATACAGAGCAATATTTAAGGAACAGAATAAAGCTGTTCCCCTAAATATTTATATTAATAAATATAAAAACCTCCACAGAACTGCAGTCTTTTTAGTCTGCTGACGCCAGTATTACGTTATGTACTCATGAACATTTTTTCTTTACTTACTGTCCACTTTGTCTGGTCTGACAGCAAACTGGAAAGTGATCTCCACTCCCTCTGTAACATTGCCAATATCCCTCACCAGCTTGTGATTATTTTCCTCATAAGGGAAATACCTGCCACAGAAAGCACCACAAAGCAACAGGCATCACACAGAGATTAAAAATCTTGAATATTTAAACTTAGGAAATGGGGAAAGGATAATATGACATCTTTAATTGCATATACATTTGAAATTAATATGAATGCTTTCCCATTGAAGTTTCAAGGAAATTCAAATATTCCTTCTTGAGGAAAAACGTCAATATAAATAATTTATTTATTTATATTAGCAGATTTATCAGCTCCAACGCTACTTTTACTAATGTCTGTGGCACTTAATGCAGGATCATATGACTTCTAGAAGTCATAAAGCTATATCAAAATTTGGTTGCAAAATTATAGCAGGAATTTTAATTTTTCTGAAAATAAAATTTTGTTCAGGTACAAAATTATGTTTATTTGACTGTAAAACACTCAGCAACAATTACTTACAAGAATATAAACATTGCAAACAATTCAACCCGATCCAGTGAAAAATAAGCAGTTGTAATATACGTACAAATTGTAAAAAAGTACGATATAGTAATTGGGGTAGAGCTACAGGATTTTGGAAGGTCTCATAAATTTAATAGAGGTTTCACAAGAATTGTTCATAGAAAATGCATGACTTGACTTGGAAAGACCTAGTTGGCAGAGCATATGCCACCAGATGATGCTTCCTTTCACGTTACAAAGTTAAAATGTTACGTTCTGCAATTCATTAATAAGACAAAAAAGCCGTAATGTAAAAAGCATTGCAAAAAATAAGCCCTGCGGTTGAACAAACTTTAGGTTCTTTTCACTTGTCCCATGATGTGTCCCTGAACATGAAAAGAAGTGTGTCTATTCTTTGTGTCTGTTTTACTGACATTAAAGGGGACACAGAGGCGCTATCCAGCCCTGTATGTTCGACCCCAAGTCGGACCCAGAGTGAGATGAACACAACATTTCATGGTGACTTGCCTTTGCCTGTAGCCGTAGCGCGTGCTCGTAAAACCCGCAGACAAAAATGTCGGATCTTCAACTAGTCTAGTGAGTGGGGGCTCGACAGTTGAGGGGTGGTTCTGTGCATATTTCCCCATTATTACGTCACAATGGGGCAGTCCAAACGGCTCATAGAAGCATATGATTCCTGACACCAAAATCTTTCAATTGACTCAGAGAAAACGGATGGATGGATTTTCGCACTTGGAGTATTTATAGGAGCAATAGAGACCCAAATAGAAATTCAAAAGGATGCAAAAAGTGAGTTTTGCATGATATGTCCCCTTTAAGCTTTCATAAAACCATGACCTAGAGTGTAAAGTTAGAATTTTAGCATAAGTAAATATACACAACTAAGTAAGCAATAAAAACCAGTGTCTTATTTTACAAGCAAAATTATACAGATTTGATAATTAAAACAACTAACTGATTTTTTTCTGATGCAGAATGTGTGCACAGTTCAACAATGACAATGTAACACACAAAATTGCTTATTTAAATTACACACACACACACACTGGCAGTGTGTGTATACTTAAACAACAAATATAGAACTGAATGCTTTGTTTTGAAACCACTATAATACATTTTTGGATATTGTCGGAAACTGTCCAGAATGCTGATGGCCATGTGATTCTAAATTTGGTTGCTACCTCAGATAAGCTATCTTTTAATATGGAGTGTAATATATTTTGAGCAACATTAACAAGTAATATCTCTGAGTAAATTACTAAGATTATCTTGTTGGTGTCACAAAATTCACAAAAAACCTTTTTAACAAAAGTTTTCATGCCGGCTTTGACAAGTGTTCAGGACAGTCCCCACACATTTACGCAAATATCACAAATTAAAAATCAGTGGTGGGGTCCTAAGAAAAAAGGCCAAATATATGTGCACCTGCCCAGCACTAATAAAAAAAAAAGTATGCATCCACATATACATATAAACTTCATCAATCAGCCTTAACATTACCACCACGAACAGTTGAAGAGAATAAAACGATGTTGATTCAAATAATTTATGTTGATTTTCTGAGTGAAAGTACACATCCTCCATGTGTACTTTTTCCCTACTTGTTTTCAGCTGAACACACTTTTAAATGCAGATTTTAATGCACAATTACTGTTGGGTTTTTTTTGAGAAACAGTAAACATAAAATTAAATATGGCCTTTCCCTCAAAATGATAACCTCTGCAAACAAAAAGAAATTGTGCACAAAAATTGTAGCGGATGCCACATTTAAATTTGTTCTAAAAAGGGCATGTGCATAACTGTACACAACAGAGAAGCATATTCTTTGTTGTTCTGTCATGTACTTACAGCCCTCATTTTTACAAATGTCTTTGAATGATTTCACAGTAGTAGCTGCTAAACTGGAAGCAGCTTGCTGAACAGCTGAAATGCTGCTAGTTTCACACAGATACATATCTATGGTTTCACAGAGCCGACGCCCTGACTCAGTTAATGTGCGGTTCTAGTATGCTAACCCATCAAATCAATCAAATCTGTTTACTAATTTTTGTTTGAAATTGACCAGTCAAATCGTGCTTTTTGAAACTCAGGGTCATTTTTTTCCCTCCAACTTCTGAGGTGTCTTAAGTGGGTATACACAAAAACTCAGTATTAGAAACCAAGGAAACAGTCCAGTAAAAGGTTAGTAGGCTATTTAGTGAATTGTGGTGCATACATACCTGACTACACCCATGAAAAAAATGATTGTCTCAAAACTAAAAAAAAAAGACAAAAAGTCTGAAGTGTGAAGCATTTTTCCTGGATGAGTTGGTTGCCAAGTGTGTTAGGATTTAAAATGTTATAAATAAAATGTAAGTTAGCTTATAGGGTACATGGGTTTTTTGGGTATATTTCCCTACTTGTTTAGAGTCGAAAAGCGATGACGGTAGCACGACACTGCAACATTATACTATAAACAACTGATGATTTCCAGAATAAAACCGCATTTCCTCATACAGTCTTCAAATAAAGACTTTAAATAAAGTGTCACTATCACTATTTCATGGGAAATACTGATAGTGTAAAATACTAATCTAAGTGATGAGAATACTATAAATTAGTAAAATACTAATTTAGGATGAGAATACTATAAATTAGTAAAATACTAATTTAGGATGAGAATACTATAAAAGTATTAGAAATTATGTAATCAGTGTTTACACTCACACGCCATTGGGTGCCAGCAGGGTTGCCACTACATTCGTGGCCAGGATGTTGTCAGCCAAAGCAGTCTGAATTTCTGTAGAAACTGTACCTATATTGACTATGTTGATCTAGGGACAAAACATAGAACACAGAAGGAGCAGGAGGATAAACAATTTCTATGGCAACTGTTGTGCTGACTATGTTAATTACTGATTTAAGAACAGTGTGAGTAGTGAAGAACACAGTGAATTAAAGTCTAGGGCTCCCTTGTGGCACCACCCAAGTGCACTACTGTCAGGAGGTCAGTTTCATCCCCAGCGATGACACAGCCATCTGTGGCCAGGAGTCCAAGACAGCATATAGGAATGTAGGTGTTTGTTAGCCAGTATAACAGAAGTGGAAGGTAATGGTGAGCTGTCCAAAGGCATTGTGTTACTGGCAGGTTGTAACATGTAGTGTGATGGGGTTCTTAGCTAGTGGGTGGGAAATGGCAGAAAAATTGGGGAGATCTGTCAAAGTTCAGCTTAGCACTAACTTGAATAGACATATATCAGTTTCTGAGCTGAGTAGTTTTGTTTCTTTGTTTTTCAAGTTAATGGTGATATCATTGTTACTTCCGTAAAATGAGTCATACAGGAAAGGTATTTTAAGTGTGCTGTGCTCTGATGAAAACCTCAGATGGTATGAGGGCAAAACTTCAATTTCTACGGGTTTGGCCTAAATAGATATGCCTGTGTGTGTGTGTGTGTGTGTGTGTGTGTGTGTGTGTGTGTGCATGTTTGTGTGTGTGTGTGTGTGTGTGTTTGTGTACACTTGGATACACAAGTGCATGAGCAGTAAGTAGGTCACTAATCTCTGTACCTTAAAAAAATCACTTATCTCAGTTTGGCTTTGTTCTACATCTTTTCTTTGCAAAATATGGAACAAATGTGTAGACCAGAGGTGCCCAGCTCCAGTCTTTGAAGTCTGATGTGCAGCACAGTTTAGTAGTTCCCCTTCTTAAGCACACTCACTAAACCTAGCAATTAACAGGTGAGTTGAAGCAGTCATGTCTGAGCAGGGAAATCACTAAATAGGACACCAGCCCACCAGGACTGGAGTCAGGCACCCCTGGTGTAGTTTGTGCTCTGTTCAGTTCTGCTGAAATGTACGCTAAAGGTGTAATTCTATAAAAGCACACTTCTATTTCCATGACTTTGCCTCACTCTCTTAGTACTGGCTGACCATAGATCAGTACTAATGGGTTACACATGTTCACTCACCCGGCCTCCCGTGTGATCGGCCAGCTTCCCTACTTCTGCCAGGCGACAGTCCTCTCCTTCAAAAGTCATCACTGATACAATCACTCTAAAAATGAACACAGATATACATGTGATCACAAGTTCTACAGTCACACTGTTCATTGCTCTTTTTCAAAAATTGAAAAGATTATGAGAAATAAACCCTTATGTATTCTGTGTATAGTGTATGTTCTGTGATATGAATACATTATATAAAATGATATGTAAGATGTACAACCAGTTTTTTATATTAAATCATAAATACAGCTTAATTAATATGACTATCTTTTAATTCAAGCTAAAATGTAATTAATTTACTTCTTTTTAAACTCTTGATATGCAGGCAAGATATATATGCAGAGCCAACATGGTGCTCAAATAAATAACTGAATGCACTTAAATTTGGAGCACTGACTTGTTTGCCTATCAGTAATATTGAAAAAAGTATTGAAAGTACTGCTACTTTGACTCAAATGCTTTACCATATCAAATTACAACATGATGCAGGACTTGTGTGTGAGGGGGGTTTGGATGGGCAGACTTTTAGGCTGATTTTTATTTGGACGAAGAGCATCACAGTACACTGCACAGCGATAATCAAATCAGACTGATATTAATGCACACCATAATTGCTTTCTTTGTCATTTCTTATATGTTTAAGAAGAGAAAGGTTTTCATAACACACCCTTTTTCTGCAGCATGATTGGCTAACTGGTTGTAGAAATATGGTGAGGGTGCAGGTGAGTGGTCAGATTCCTGTTCTAACTGACCCAGGCCAATGTTGGCGCGACCATCTGTGCAAATTATGACCTAAAAGTAAACATACATACAACAACACTTAGTATGACAAAAATATACAGATCTACAACTGTATAGAGCACCTGTATAGACCACAGGTCAACCAAAAGAAATAAAATGAAGTTACAGATACTGACTTTTGATCCTGCGAACTGAGAAGCCATGGCCACGGAGACAAGTGCAGCAGGGCCAAGGGCAGTGGCTCCATGCTCTCTTAATCTAAACAAAAAGAATGTCAATAAAGATTTATCACATCGTTTGTATTAAACTAGTAGGCAAAACCCTTATTTATGACCTAACAGAGGCAAACAGAGCAAATGTGGTCACTGTGTACTCTAGCACTGTGACAAAGTTGAGAAGCTGATAAAAACTGATCTAGGATTAGACTCCCTTTGCTCAAACAATGAAAATGATACTGATTCTAAGTGGTCGTATGCTCACATTACCTGATTGAAGTGCCATATCAGACTTTTGCCTAAATGTAACACAAATCTAATTTATTCTGACCTTTGTGAAAAAAGTCTGACCTTTTCACATCTGTGGGCTTTTAGATGTTTGGGTACATATCTGATTCATGGCCATGCATCTTGATCAGATCAGAATTCATTATCTTCATTATCCAGTGCTTTGCGGTGTAGCAGCAGCAGCTAACATGAATTCAGTGTCAGTCAATGCTGCAAAAACAATGTATCCGCCTTTTTCCATTCTTGCCCTAATCATTAACAGCTACGAGCTGTGTCAAGCAAATATTCTTTGCTTGTTATGTGACACCTATGAATCATTTTAAACATCATTGCTTAGGATGTGAATATGTAAGTAATAAGTGAGAGCAGAGGGGTGGTAACACTAACAACAGATACAGTTCACTTATCTTAAAAATGCATTCTGTTCCTGGATGTTGTCAATATGTGTATTTAAAAGACAAGCGCAACAGCAATTGTGATTGGAATGTGTGTCTATCTTGTTATGATCCTGATATAGTCAAACACACGTTGCATCCTGTCTGCGTGGGTGTGTTAACGCAATGCAACCACTTTGGCTACTTTTATGGTATAATGTCACAATGCTCCGCCCACAACTTCTGGTATCGTTACCACCTTTGTTGTTAAACAATTTACTGTAAGTCCTGCATTTAAACATACACTCCCAATCAAGTGGAAAAGCCATTCACAGCCATGTAATGATCTTAAGGAACAATGATAAGAATTTAAGGAACAATTTGTTATTAAACAATAAATAAATACACTTAAATGATCTGTTTAACATTTTTTCAAGTTATCTGAGGTTTCACTATCGTAATGGACACATGCTAAAATTTCTTTCTTTTTTTCCCGTATCCTGCTCCCTAGTAATAATTTGAAACATGAAAATTTCCACAAGACTGACATTTTTAATCTGTATTATCTGTTTTTCTGCAAATGGCAAAACTAAATGAGTTTTTATCTTTCAGAAAACACTAGTTGCAATGTTTTAACCAAGAAAGTATTTCAAGACAGACAGACAAAAAAAAATCAAAATAGAGCAATAAGGTTCTTTATGTCCTATGTGTTTTTGTGAAACACCACCACTCCTACAAATAGACATGAAATCCAATAACAAACTTGCTGGCGTCAACTCTCACTCACTCTTTGACTCTCTGCGTGAGGCACTGGTAGGTCTCTGCAATGCAGTGCGGTGTGGAGTACTTCTCTCCCTGCTCTCGCACATGATCGTAATCCACCAGAGCCCAGTCTCGCAGAGAGAGTGGAACTCCTGTGCCATCCCCATACACTGTCACCTGACAAGGCAAAAACAAAAATCAGACTCATAGCACTGAAGGAGTAATGCTTATCAGCAATAAAACTGAGGGCAAAGGTGTCATCACACAAGAGTGTAAGCGTGAAAAAACCAGAGCAGCTATTTACGTCTTCTGCTTTAGACAGGGACGAGTGGTCATTCATTAGACCCCCATCAAAACTCCCAAAACAACATGTCAGGAAAGGTGAGAATGCAGGTTCTCCAGATACAGTCATATGCAAAAGTCTGTGCACCCATTGATAAGAGTTTGTTGATTTTGCTGAATCTAAAAAAATTGTTTTTCTCCAATATCTTAAACTCAAATATGCACTAAAATTAGCAAATGGCATGTATTCATTTTCATTTAAAAGACTGAAGGTGTTTAAGTGAACAACAGTATACAGTACAGTTTAAAAGCAGGCAACCATGAAAATAGGTCTGAACTTTTTATCAGTGCAGGAATGTTCTACCTTTTATAGAATACTATATAATATTAGAACTAAAATACTAATAAAATATAAGAAAAATACAAATAAAAATGAAATCAGTAACACATGATGAGATTTGTTTTTTAAAAAGGTAATTAATATGTTGACTAGAATACAGAAGAGCACTGGTTTGGTTCTTGACTTTTTGATGCCCTCTAGTCGTTGTATAGATGTATTATTTCCACAGGACATTTGGTTCAATTTATTGAAGGACTGATTAACCAGACAAAGCAGCATAGTCCTTTAAATACTGGTCATCCTTGAGAAGCTTTGAAAATGGTTAAGCTGACAGACTTGCAGACATGCAGTCACAATGTATTATTTATTTTTTGCATGTGTTCTAATGTTATTTACCGCCCAGATTAATAGCTTTACAGAGTGACCAGTACTTTTGCACTTTTGCCTTCAAAGACTTTCAAATGAATTTTTGGACTAAGACTTTAATACACTTTTATGATTGTTACCAACAACATCAACAAGTAGCTGAGGGTCTGTAATACTGTAAACCATCGTACTTTGAAGATTCTTTTTTTATATTTAGAGAAGGAATGATTAACTTGACTCACTGTACAACCGATAATATGTCTAAAAGTGTACTTCTTGTCTTTCCTACTTCTTTGTACTCTTTCCTCTTTTCCACTGTACCTCATCATTAAAAGTGACCAGGGCTACTCGGCGATGAGGTGAAGATTTTAGCAGAGAGGACAGCGCCATCTGCAGGGCCTCTTGAACACCCTAAAAATACAAAAAAAGGAAAGACAACGACAGCGCAACTTTTGTAATACTGCAATCTGTTAGAATGGCCAAGTGTGTTATAGTGCATTACACAGAGAATATATAGAGCATTTTTGATAATAAGTACTGCCCAAATGAATGAATGAATTAACCCTTAGAACTGAATTCTGAGTGTATAAGTAAAATCTAATTTTAACAAATAAAATGGTGTAAAACAGTCTAAATCTGGTGTTTCTCTTGGCGCACCGCCACTAGGCCACTCTCCGGACCCCCTCCCTCCGTGGGTTTTCCCCACCCACTTGTGGACAGAAACTATCCTGAACGTTCTTCCAGTTCAAAGCTCTTGTGGTTTTGTTTCCGTTTGTTTCTTAGGCCTAAAATAAAAAAACATTTGGGCATTTGCGTCATTTGTGCCATGTTTAAAACCCAAGCAGTGGTTTTTATTATGAAGCAATGTGTTTTTAAAATACAATAACTTTGGTTCTACGTGACATAGGAACACCAAACAAAGCTCAGCATGTATCTGACACCTCAAGCATCAACACAAACCTGAGGAACTTCCACATAGAGAGTTTTGCTGTGAGATAACAATTTGTTGTGCTGCCAGCATGCATATGTGCCACTCGTGTTCTAAGCGTTAATTAATGAATCAATTAATGGAATTGCAAATGACTTGCAATGAACAGTGTCTTTTAATGAACAGTAAATTATATCGATCAGAGGCAGCATTTGAGCAACAATGAAGGTCTTACTGACCTGCAGACGTGACACATATGTGGGTGACCGCATGCTGTTACCAGGAGACACCTGAGGGAGAGACAAAAAGAGAGAAAGAGGGCATAAGAGAAAGACAGGTGGGGAGAGAGACCGAGCAAAAAAGAAATTACTTGTTTGAAGTAGTAAAGGCAAAAAGAAAAAAAAAACATATGGTTACGTGTATGGCAAAATTGATCAAAGGAAAAGTAACCTCGGAGGTGACGCTCATGCTACCAGAAACATCTACACAGAAGACCACTAGCATGTCCTCCAAGTTTACATAGTCTGCATCTGTTTCCTCGTCAATGTAGAGCACGTCTCTGCCTGGAGGCGTCCACAGAGGAGAACGGCCCATTTTTACCTCACTCTGAGAGAGAACATTCTGCTTACCACAAAATTCACAGCACCATGTCTAAAGAGAGAGAGAGAGAGGGGGAGAGAGAGAGAAAGAGAGGTGAAGAGAAAGCATATTATTTGATGAAGTCATTCAGAAATGCATCCCACAAATACACCGAGGGTAAATTCAGTAATCATTTATAACACTCACATTTGCATTTGGGTTGGCTTGTGAGTTGCTTACAGATGACATAACTGCCCTACATTTCCCACAGTACACTGGTTTCTGATTGCTCTGTATACTGGATGCTGAAAGAGAATGACTGTGTTAGAACAGTTTTCTGGGTACAGAAGCATAAACACTTTATTCTGGACTTGAAGGCACATGTATGTATACTGAACAGCTCACCTTTTCCTATGTCCACAAGACTTCCAACTTTAAGTGACACTACATTTACGTTGGCTTTAAGACGGGTCTGTCCTTTAGCTTCCAGACCTTGAGAGGGGGGGGAGGGGGAGTACACTTTACCATGAGTAGTTGGCTCACAACAATTCCAAAGTACTATAACGCTGAGAATTAATCCTTGCCTAAAAATATTTGTGTTAGGAGTATTTTCTTTTTATATATTATATAATATTTTTATCAGTTTAGGATTTTAAAACAAGCCCAAAATGAAGTAACTAACAGTTTCACTTGTCAAATGATGAGTAAAGGTGAATAAAAGCATGCTCCTCTTTATATGACAGTATGTGAGACTGTATTTTTCTGATGTCGCTTCTAAATTCTAGGGGTTAGGCCGGCCAAGCCAGTCTGTGTAGTTTATCGCTAGAGCTCTGCAGAATCAAAGCTAAACAAAGATAAGAAAAAAGCCTTGCACTCAAAATCTAAAATTGACTCCTCACCTCGAGGGGGTACTGGGGGTGGCATTGAGGTGGGGCGTGAATGTCTCTGCGTCGAACGACGGGGAGGTACTGGCGGTGGTGTTAAAGGAGGCACTGAGGGAACAGAATGTATATCTCTGAGTGAAAACCAGGTTAAAAATATTCATAGTATCAGCATAATATGGTAAAGTAGCACATTTTTTAGTAAAGATAAATTATTTTGCTGTTCTGTTTTTCTGTCTGATCTCTACCTGTACAGAAAATGCTTCTTTCGTTTCTTCTTTTTTTCACACCCACAGGAGGATGTGCCATGAAAGCAGTTTTCAGCTTGACATTTCAAAAAGACTTTGCTGAGGTCTCATTTGAAAACGTGTAACAACGATCAGTGGGTGATAACTAATGCACTGTAGAACTGCACATCTTTATCATTTTTTATGTCCTCAGTTTTCACATTTATGAGCATGTGCATTTTGTAAAGCACTACACTAGAATTTTATGCACAGTACTGACGGACACGCCACGGGACAAAAGTGAACCTTAATAACTCACTGGGTTGTGGAATGACAGCGATGCGGTTGTCGTAAGGATGCTCCGAATGTGTTCTGGACAAACCACTGGTCAGTGCGGAGGAGAGACCTAAAGAACGAAACGGGATGCCTTTTGTTGAATCTGTTTCATTTCTGTGATTGTAAAGTGATGGGAAATGTGCTATATGAATGAAAATGATGATGATCGTCTGAAGAACGCATCATCTTTCCATCCTAATTAAAACAGATAACAGACCTTGAGTTAAAACTCCTGAATAGCCAGTCTCATCCTCAGCTAGACTTTCAGGCCTCCAGTTACAAACAACATGACTGCAAGCGAACTCCATCTGAAAAAGCAAAAAATGAGAAGGAAAGAAGAGAGTAAGAGAAATCAAACACTGAGACCAAAAGAGGTCCAGCAGTGTTCTAACAATCGAACTCACCTTCAGCTACAGCTTTTTTTGTTTGGACCGCAACTGAGCAGTCGTTGAAGTCCTTAAATTTGATTGTATGCAGCACTTTTCATCTGTGGGTAGATAGTGATATGGCTCCATACAGAGGAGGAGCTGTCACTGCAACCATCTGCAAACCCACATTTCCTGCTAAAGGCTGCAGCACTGCTTTAAGACTACACTGCATCCTCTTAGTATACACTACAGATAAAAAAGGATGAGACATAGTTGCAGTGACGTATTTCCCAATTTAATGGTCTGTTTACCACTTAATATGAATTAACTTAGAATGAACTTAATATGAAACCATACTCTTCTTGGGTATAAACAAAACAAAACTGACAAAAAACCCAAACACATACGAGAAATATGGTCGTAGATAAGATTTCCATAGACCAGGTTTCTTCAAATCCACTGATAAACCACCCCAAAATAACGTAACCTAATGCAATCACACACACACACACACACACACACACAGAAGTACTTTCAGATCATCTATCGAAGCTAGATCCTTTATTAAACAGAAAACAATGTTTCATTACTTGTGTACATTTATGGCATGCTTTTATCTAAAGCAACGCCCATGCCCTAACCAGAGGTGACTGTCTCCCTGGAGCTACTTGGGGTTAAGGGTCTTGCTCAGGAACCCTGTGGTGGTATGCTGAAGGTAGGATTTGAACCCATGACCTCTTGGTCCACCACTAGTGGTAACCACTAGGCTACTATGTCATGCATACCTAGCACAGGTAATGAAAGAAACACTTTCACAAGCACAGTTTAACTATTTTTAAAGGAAGTCTTCATTTACGAATGAAGCTCACACATATTCCACCTGGCACAGACTTCTGTTACAGATTGGATAGCTACATTAGCCCTATACAAGCAAACTGCCTTGACTGATCGACTTTATTTGAGGTAAGGGGCATTTGTGTAAATTGATTTTTTGATTTAGTTTTTAAGTTATTTTCAATAAGAACTAAAGACCTTCACGCACCCACTTATTAAATCTAGTAAAGACAGCAGCCCTGGTGTCCTTCAATGTACAGTTACAATGTGTATTTAAAAAGTACCTTTTAGCTGAAACCCCGGGTAGATCTGCTGCATGCGCGGCGTTTCACCCTGCCACCTACTCGAGTGCCTTAGAAACAGGAAGTCAGGAACAGAATAACGGAGTCTGAGAACGAAAGCAAGCAGAGAAAGACTAAAATGGAACAAGCGGGACTGCTTCAAGGTCCTAATGATCTCAACTCTCCGTCTCAGAACTGCTTGTTCCACTTCCTGTTTATGTTTATGAGAATGAAACTCCGACTCAGTCTGCCTGCAGGTGTGACAGGCACAGCCCCCGACAAGCCTCACGTTTCTGCCTTTGCTGAGGACTTTGACACAGCTGAAGGCACGGGTATAAATATGTGTGTAGGTGTGTGTGTGTGTGTGTGTGTGTGGTGTGTGTGTGTGTGTGTGGTGTGTGTGTGTGTGTGTGAGAGAGTGTGTGTGTGTGTGAG
>JBBPCX010005040.1:0-10000 GCA_037974365.1 Hydrocynus forskahlii
TATCTATCATTAAATATCTTATCACTTTGACCTCTGTGGCGTCCTCCCCTTTCCCTCTCCAGTACCCAGCCGTGACAGTGTGTGTGTGAAATATATATAGAATGGTCTTGTACCGGGGCAGGCCGTGAACTGGAGGGGCGGGGCACGCAGTATGAAGTTATGAATTAGGTACACATTTGTGCTGTGAAGACTGAAAACTGCCACATGTTTGCGTGCCACTTATGTCCACCACTTATCCCCTGTATACATATATATATATATATATATATTGCATGTGTGTGTGTGTGTGTGTGTGGTTTTGATGACATCATCACAAAAACAGTAAATTCAAGACTGTATGGACTAGGGGCTGAACGGTGCATTTTTTTCATTTCATTTTTTCATTTTTTCAAATTTGTTCATTTTTCTGCCAAAGAAAGTTGCAGCTGACCATCCTAAATATGATCATGAAATACAGACACTTTTACGCATGAACATTTATTTATAAGTCATTAGTATCAGGTCAAAACTATCAAAAGTGCTTCATATTTACTCAGTACAGACATAAACAAAACTATTGCTACAAGCTGTCAACTGTCTCATGTTTCAACTGGAACAATTAAAAGTAAAGAGCTTGGCCTCTCTGAAGTGAAAGCTAAGCTGAAAAAACTGTCCAGCTGAGATTTGATGTCCACATTCACATTCCCACAAAGCAGCGTGGTTTGCTGACTATTCTTTTATAGCAACAGAAAACTCATTCAAGAGCTAAAATTTAAAAAAAAATCTCATATCAGCTAAAGTTAATTTTTTAATGGCCTGCTTTGAAATAAACATTTAACAAAAGAAGGAAGAGAAAATGGTATTTTGTATGTTGTCTTAGGAGTTAAGGCATTGAAAAAAAAATTAGCATTTGTGAATGTGCCCTTTTAATTAAGCAACACTCTTAAAAGATAAAGCTGCCACAAAGTCTTCTTTGAGCGATGCCATAAAAATGTGAAGAACCATCAAATAACTTAAAAATGATTTAAGGATCTTCCATAAAACTTTGCATTAAGTGGAAGTTCTTTAAATGAGGCTCCTCACATTCACACACTTCTTTTGCAAGAAAAATGTCTCTTTAAAGAACCATCTATAGAAAGCACTGATTTTAGCTCCCTTATAAAAAGTATAGTCACCAATTCAACACTGAGAAATGCTGTTAACTGGTTATATTTTGGGATGACTGTTAAAAATCAGAGGTGTGCCAATCTGATGTATGGGTGTAGAAACATTCAGGTCCAGACAAATGTATTATTAACAGCTTAGAGACTAGAGGTTATACTAGAGGTTGCAGTGCCAGTATCGGTACTTTTTAATCTCAGACTGCAGGGATAAATCATTGAAAATGTCTAAATACCACCTAGATAAAATCTGAATTCCTTGTAATCTAAATTATACTAAAGATAGGCAGCAAAATTTGATGATTTTCATGAACATAAAAACCTGACTCTATAATTAGAGGCTCAGTTTTAGAGTTAGATCCTCATGGCAAAACCTAGTTAAGCTATTAAATTACAGTAAGAAACGTAAATAAATGTACAGTTTCCCTTGATTAACATCACATTTACACAAAAA
This sequence comes from Hydrocynus forskahlii, assembly GCA_037974365.1. NCBI lineage: Eukaryota > Metazoa > Chordata > Actinopteri > Characiformes > Alestidae > Hydrocynus > Hydrocynus forskahlii. The sequence continues at coordinate 1,594 of JBBPCX010005040.1, forward strand.
CATAGTTTGACCAAAAAAGAGAGTTGGATAGAGAGATGGAAAGAGAAAGAAATAGAGAGAATTGCATCTCTTTTGCTAATTTTTATGTAACATACCTGGAAGCTGTTTTACAAAGCAATGTTTTTGTGCTGTTATTGGTCGGAAGAGAGAGTTCATTACATATTTGCATCATGAACTTTCACACAAAAACACCTGCAATGCTTGTGCTTCAAGTCTCTAAGTGTGTAAGAGGTCTGCGAAACACAGCTGTCAGAACAAAACCTTGTATTTTCATTTTTGTTATTTTTATTAAATAAAAAAAAAGCTGCCCTTTACATGTTACAGTTTAATGATGTGCAGACCAATAAGAGTGATCAAAAATTACATAGTTTTTACATAAACTTTCATTATGTTATCCTTACTTATTCAGGTTTTGTTCCAACAGCAATGATATACATTAACAAGCCACTTTATTAAGAACACCTACCTTGTATCTACTCATTTTATCAGCTCCACTTACCATCAAGGTACAATTAGTAGTTTACATTTACAGACTAAAGTCAATCAGTTTCTCTACATTTGTAATTTGTTAGGCCCTTTTTTGGCTGTTCATCAATATGGGCAGGTGTTAGGTGTGGGTTTGAATCCCAGGACTGCTAGTGGCACCACTGAGGTACGCTAGAGCAAAGTACCATCCCCACACTCACTGCTCCCCAGGTGCTGTGTTCCTGGCTGCGCTCTGGTGAATAGGTTAAACGCAGAGAGAGAATTTTGTGCTGTTCACACTGTGTGCTGTGGTGTGTTCTCATATGACAAATGGTCACTTCACTACATGTTCACTGGTGGTCCGGGAGACCACTGATAATTGGGCGAAAGAGGCTAACATATGATGTGGAGAAACAGATGGGCTACAGTCCGTAATTGCAAACTACAATGTGCACCTATGTGGTAAATGGAGCTAGTAGGTGTACCAAATTGAGTGGCTTATCAGTTTATTCTGTAATTTTGCAATATCACAGAGAGCTGCATCTGTATTGCCCAGCTTTGCGGTGTCATTATCATGCTAAGAATTACTCTCAGAGCACAAACGTTATGCAGTCTCAAAACACTGGAGTGTCCATGTGTAAAGCTCTGTAATGCTTATGTCAGTTGCTCAGACCCAGATTGAACCAAATCCTAGCGTAAATGGATTTTCAGTGGTGATTCGCCACTAGCACTGCAGGTTAGTCCAAAGCTGCTCTTAGTCCGTGTCCAGAAACTGGCCTTCAATGTTTGGGTTTCGTTGGGCATTTGAGATCCAGGTCCACAGAGCTTTTTGAGCGTTTCTGATAAGCTCCATCCAGTCCCTCTGTGGCCTGGTACAATGTCCAGTTAAAATCTCATTTTTTCCTCTGGTTGAGACTGAACATGCTGTGAACCATCTGGGTGAGAGTGAGTTCCTGATGCGGAGAGCAGAGTGCAAACAGGTCAATCTGTCTGAGACCCACAGTCACAAATACACACGCCTCAGGTCCCCCGGGGAAGTGATGGTGTTACACTGCGGACACAGCTTCTTTGCTCCCTGTCAAATTATATCAGTTACAATAAAGCATTACAAAGGGTCCTACAGACTTTATTTTAAGTCAGACTCAAAATGATAATTTCCACATCGGTCTTTCTCTGCAGTCTTTACCTGGAATCAGATATATAAGGCTTGTTATATTATTAAAATGTCTTTTTTACATACACAATTGTATCTTTTTTAAGTTAATGCCTTTTCCTAATAGTAATTCAGACTGAAACCCAATATACCTTTAAAACCTGTATTATTCCAATATCCCAGACGTAGACAATCAACAGTCACACTCTTAGTGATCAAGTTATGCATTTTAAGGTAAGTTGAACTACAAACCTAACTTTGCTAACACTAGAAGTCAATCATTACTCAAATAGCCCAAATCATTTCCATAAAAAGACATGATCAAACTTTTTTCCAGCCTGCTCAAATTACATCCAGATCTTCTTCTGAGGTGGTTTTCAGTACAGGCAGCTTTTTCAGACAACACCAGGTCTTGTACTCAAAAAGCATAAATTAGAGGACTGAGCACTAAACCACATTTTTAATGAAGATCTAGATGTATTTTGAGCAGTGTTGGTGATGTATTTTTTCAGAAACGGGTATTTGGCTGACTGTTACGTCTAGAGTTTGTTAGCAATATTAGCCTCATAGCTTGGCTGTCTACATCTGGGGGAAATGGAACATTTTGTGAAAAATTGAAAGCTTCAGTTCCTCTTGAGAGTCTTCACTGTAACAAGAATCCAAGAGTTTTATGAACAAGAAAGAGCAAAAAGCTACAGTTACAGAGGTGAATGACTGCATATTTGATATATGTGATAAATACACTCATTAGTTGGAACAGTGGCAGTCACTGGTCTCACAGGACGATACATGGAGGCGTTCACCTTACTTTTTCCTGCTAAAAGCAGTGCATTTTGTTATAGCTATATAATTTAGCCCACAACACTTTCAAGACACTTCTGTTATCATGTCATAACATATAAAATTAGTGTGTTTTTGTATTTATATCCTGATTCTTGCAGACACAATATTCCAAATATCAGCATCAAATGAACAGAAAAGGTCAGCATTGCTTGGCTGTAAAATCACATCATTACACTTCAAATACCTATTACACTTCAAATGTAAGCAGACATTTTAAAGCAGGGGTGCCCAAACCTGTCCAGAAAGGGCCGCTGTGGGTGCGGGTTTTCGTTCCAACCAAAAAGAAGTCACACCTGAGTAACTGAAAACCAAAACCAACTGATTACAGAGTTGGAATCAGGTGTGCCTCCTGCTTGGTTAGAAAGAAAACCTGCACCCACAGCGGCCCTTTCTGGACAGGTTTGGGCACCCCTGTTTTAAAGGATCACACTGATTTACAGTGGTTATCAGAACTAATAACTGCTTTGTGTTTATGATACAATGATACTGTAAGTGTATCTCACCAGTGTGCGGAGCCAGCACTCCTCACAGTGCACATGCCAGCACTGGATGGATGTCAGAGGTATCGTATAGGAGTCCTATGAACACCAAAGGCATTTAAAATCACTTTAAATTATCATGTAATGTCTTTATATAAGCATTATTATCAATTATCACAATTGTTGCTTTTGTTTGACACTTGAAGTGGAATCAATTCACTGAATTTGATGTTGATGTCTTGTATGATGATTATGGAACTCAGGTTTCCCAATTAATTGACTCATAAATGGTCAGATAAAAGCAACAGTTATAAACCAGATGGATATCTGTGCAGCTGATTAGTCTGAGTAACATATTCTTCATTCCATGACAGACCACAGCTGTTCAAATAGAGCACAGAAAGCAGGCCTACCATGCAGATGAGGCATTTGATTCGGTCTCCTCGAGTCAGCTGCTTCTCTAAATCACGGATCCGTGTCTTTAAAGCTTCCAGTGTGTTGAGTGAGTCATCAGACATCCTTAAACACACACACATGTACATACACATTCCCTTATTAGAGATCAGGAGTTGTGTACAGAAGTCAGGTATTGGAGGGCTTTATGTTTTTTCTGCTCAAGAACACTCAAACGACGTCGGTTTTAGCTGAGGATTTAAATGAAATGTGTAGGATAAGAGGAAACACTGAACTGTGCATCACAGAGACTGATTCAATTATCTTTTCATTTATTGAATTAGGTGACTATCCAAATGAACAAAAATGCTACATCAACTAGATGGAGGAAATGCTTTATGCATTATTTCATATGCATGTGCAAGGAGATTTACAATGAAAGGGGATGTAGAACAACGACACGACTCAAGGCAAGTAACATTTTCTGGTTATTCATTCCAAAAAATGCAGAGCCGTAGAATCCCTCTCTAGCTTCAAAACCCTCCTAAAGACTCATCTGTTAAGAGAGCATCTCCTCTCCTGATGCATCTTCTTGTATTATTCTTGCATAAAGATTTAGAACTTAATATTCTCTGGTTCTAAAATGTGAAAGTTTCATCATGTTGTAAGGTGCTAAGGTGACATCTGCCAAATTAATGTAAAGTAAAGTAATAATGCAGACTATCCCTACAACACAGATAGCAGCCAATTTGTCCCAATACAGCCAGCAGAACAAATTATGAAAAGCAGTGAATACAAAGCCAATTTCCCATCAGTTCAATTCTTCAAAGGAGGGAAAGTGAGTATATCTTGGATATGAGATATTTTTATATCTGAATGACCTCAATAAATGTCTACATGTTCTTTCCAAATGTAATAAAAATACAGTGAATATAGCAAACAAACAAGCCAAGCACCATCTTTATCATGAGGACATATTTATGCATGATGTATGTTTTACGTCTTAATCTAATCAAAAGAAATAAAATAAAAGCAGTCATCAGGCAATCATGTGACTTACATAACATCCAGAAACTCTTTAAGTCTTATGTCTGGGTTGGATAAACATCATATGCACTTAGGATAAAGTAGCAAGCTAAGGCTAGCGGCTAGCAACAGACCTCCATTTTTCTTCAGCTCTCCACGCGCACTTGAGTGCTTCCACTTTCCTGCCATTAAATAGTGAGGGAACATTGCCACCACCACCATCTACCATTTAATCACCTCACAGGAAGTGAACCATGACAGCTGGGCAAGTTAAGTGATCCATCACACACTTCTCACGTAATAGCAGCCATGTGGAAGGATAATAAATGGTTTAGGAGATTTTTTTCGCCTGTCAGGTGAACATATTATAAGAACCGGTCCGTCTGAATATGAAAACACATTGGTTCTTAGTGGTGGGCTATTTCAAATCATCTGTTTGCAAAAGCTTAGTCAACATCCTAAATCTACTATCTATTTCTCAACCTCACACCGAATTATCACAGACCATTGATTGCATAGAATGCACCAAATCAAATGAAAATTTGTAAAACAAACAAACAGCAAACAAATCCAACACAGCTCAAGCTTTGAGTATACGGTAAATGCATAGGAGATTTGAAAGGCATGTAATACAATACATCTAAATAAATCCAACACAGACATAGACAGAAATATGAAATTTTACAGTAACCAACAGGAACTTTTGAGGTGCGTAGTGGCAGCCATGTACAGCTGGCAGCACTAAGGAAGGGGGACTGTGAGCTGTAAACAATCACGCCATTCAGTAATAATGGAGGGGTGGAACGGTAGACAGCGTGCTTTCGCGATAAAAATGTTTTCTATTTTATTTGTTTGCCAAAAGTTCCCATTTTTCTGTGTCACCCTGTATTTCATAAGACTGAGAAAAATGGAAACACTGTTGTGTTAAGTGAATGAGATTGAGTGAATTAAATGCATATTGTGCCATCTTATAAATAGTCAATATTTCATATCATGCAGAAGGCAATTTGTTAAATGTCACTTTAGTCAACAAGAGTGACGAAGAAGACAGTCAGTTGATTAATGGCACTGCGAAATGTGTCTTTCCCCCCACCACACAGACACACACATGCTCACACACACACCAAAACCCACCCACCCACACACACACACACACGCACGCACAAACACACAGACACACACACACACACACACACACACACACACCCGCACATATATTAAGGTTTTAAGATATTACTGTATTTAGATACTATAGCGCTGTATATGTTTCAATGCTTCAATTCCATTTTTTTCTAAGGAATTGCTATGTGTGCCAGTGTTTATGATGCATTTGTTAAAACACTTGTAGTTGTGTTTTGATTTCTTAATTTTGTCATTTTAAAGTCTACCTTTTCCATATTCTCAGTGTGAAACTGATGTTACTCAGCTCAAAATCGATTTTATAACAATTTTACCCCCTTTACCAATAGCACCCTTAATTATGAAACCGACTGTGTAATAAACTTTTAAAATATGTTTTAAGCCTGAATTTTGTAATACATGAGATTTAAAATACAGAGTTTGAAACTGTGAGAATTCGTCCCAAATTCTCATAGCAAATTCATGAAACCTGAGAGGTATGAAGTGTGTGTGCATGTGTGTGTGTGTGTTTGTGTGTGTGTTTGTGTGTGTGTGTGTGTGTGTGTGTGTGTGTTTGTGTGTGTGTGTTTCTGTGTGTGTGTTTCTGTGTGTGTGTATGTGTGTGAGTGTGCGTGTGTGTGTGTGTGTGAATATGTATATGTGTGTATTTGTGTATATGTGTGTGAGTGTGTGTGTTTGTGAGTGTGAATGTGAACGTGTATGTATGTGTGTGTGTGTGTGTGTGAATATGTATGTGTGTATGTGCGTAAATGTGTATGTGTGTGTGTAAATTTGTAAATGTGTATGTGTGTGTGTGAATGTGAACGTGTATGTATGTGTGTGTGTGTGTGTGTGTGTGTGTGTGAATGTGAACGTGTATGTATGTGTGTGTGTGTGTGTGTGTGTGTGTGTGTGTGAATGTGTATGTGTGTGTGCAATAAATGAACACTAGTCTACTTACATCTCTATCTCGCAGCTCCTGCAGGTTGGGGAGGTGTTGGTGCCGCCATCATATTTATTGTGATCTTCATTGCTTGTAGATGGAGTTTCTACACACAGATGAGACTCTTTAAATGACTCTACACTACTACAACATCTTTAGCATACACTACATTATTGGTTGATCCATACTGACATATAAGAGCTGATGCCAATACCAATATTTAGCGAGCAATTTGATCAATGACTAGAGCAACGCTGCCATCGGATTGCTTTGGACTGTTCTTAGACCCTTTATAGACATTAGGATATATTTACGCATTTATTGAAAATGTGCTTTTAACAAGCTACCTTGCTGTGATTGAACTTTTTTAACAAAGAAAACAATGTAACCATATACAGAGAAGGATGCAAGGCTGACGGTGACGGTTGTGCTCCAGCCACTGACTGAGCTGGCAGCAGCACAAGGGGCCGCTATGTTACCATCAAAACAAGACACACAACAGTAACCTTTTGTTAATTATGACTCAAATCATAAAAAAGTCTCTTTGCTTCCTTAGAATAAATTTGTTACGTTAACTTATGTTAAAAGTATGTAAGATGCGATGTCTCCACAAAACAAGAGGCACAACAGTAACGTTTGTTCATTATGATTCAAATCATAATAAAATGTCTGCTTGCTTCTTTAGAATGCACTTGTTTTGTTTCCTTACGTTGTATGTAAATTGATTTTTAACCCAACAGCAAAGTGCTTGTGTTATGAGGACAGTATTTTTTTTATTTTAACAATAAATGCATATTGCTCAAATAAACACTGACATATCATTCAGAGGTGGCCAAAAACTTTTGCACAGTACTGTGTACTCAAAGCAGATCCATTGTCTCACCGGCAGTTCGCCACTTGGGATGTTCTGGAGACAATCTGCTGGCTGCGTCGGCACTGAGAAACACAACAAGAGGCAGAGAAATGAACAGAGATGGGGCAGCAGCTATAAAAGAGCCTCTACTTCAAGTGTGATTAATTGGACTGGAAATGAATGGACTCATACTTCACTCCAGTCTCACTATCCTCAGCGTCTCGCGAGCTGTGGATTACGTCTGTCTCTGAATATCTGAAAACGCAAATTAAGGGAAAACAGCCAGAACATTTAATTAAACTCACAATCACTGAGGCCATACTGCTTGCGGGAACATGTGATAAACATACAAAAATGTTATCACCTGAACTGCCATTACGATGCGATGCTACATCTACACCAACCAAAAACTAAACCCAAATTCGAAGACAAAACCATGAAGACTGGCCAAAAGTCCAACATTCCTGTTCAAGGAATGCCCCAGGTCATTCATGAATACATCTTTAAGCAGAAGATGTTTGCACGATTTCTGACCCTGTATGTCATGTAAAAATATAAAAATTAAATACCTTGATCTATACCTTGATGAATACCTTCACAAAAAAATGTAAGAAACCACATAAGCAAGTGTGTGAGTGTGTGATGATGTAGGCATGCGGAACAGGGATGTGATGTAATTCAGCCTGAGAATTTTGCGACTGCTGTTGCTGTCGTTGCTGACGTCGTGGGAGGGCATGAAGGATACTGTGCTTTGCCATAGTTGAGTGTGTCGTCTCCGTCCACATCCAGATCTGCGTCGCTGTCCTGATTCTCTTTCATCGTGCTGCTGACCAAGCCTGAGAGAAAACACCATTTAAACACACACTCACTTTCAGTCAGTACAAACAAATGACCACCAAGGCCTATAAGGGCAGGTTTATTAAGTGTGTATCTACTATGAATTATTATGTATCAACTATGATTTACATAGTAGCTGCTTTGAATAACTTATTATGTATGAATTGTTCAATGTTTATGATGAATTATTTAGGAACTACAAGGAATTACTCAGTAACTACTGTGGATTATTCAGTATCCATTATTATCTATTCAGTAACTACAATGGCTTAGTCAGTAACTACTATGCAATATTC
>JBBPCX010005040.1:12500-18284 GCA_037974365.1 Hydrocynus forskahlii
ACAAAAACCGCTCCTGATCAACATGAGTTTACAGACAGCCTTGGACAGGAAGCTTATCTGAAACGCTGTTCAAATGTGATGGGAAACACTTTCACACAGCTGATGGAGCAAAAATGAACAGAAACGTAAGACAGGACTGAATCTGATAAAAAAAAACAACAACATATAGTTTGTAGAGAAAAGCAGCGCTCAATCATGGCAGGGAAATAGAAAAAGGAAAAGATGAGACTGAATTATCAACCAGTCACTTATCAATACAAACCCTCATTCATCCATCTGCCTGTCTTACATTTTTGCTGAGGATTCAGATTCTAAAGGAGTGTGTTAAGTACTTCAAGTACATTTTTGATGGGGTTGTACTACCTAATTCCTAGTATTTCCAAATTACAACCATTTGACTTCTAAATTAGTTGTACAGTTCTGTTTTAGTCATTTAGATTTAGTCCCTAATTCTGTTTATGTGGTTTTATTTCATTCTGTTGTTCTGGTTCAGCTCCTGAACTGATTTACTGTAGCAGTCACATATGTCACATACTTGACATTTGAGCTTTAGCTTTTTATTTCAGACCAAAAGGAATAATAGCATCTAACAATCATCAGTTCATATTGTACAATATTGGAGTAGAGTAGAGTGTGGTCTTTTAGAGGTGTGTAAGCATTGCATTCTTGCGAAGAGCTGATTAAAATTCCAGCCATCATTAATTTCAGTTGCTGGGTTAGGTAGCTCTGTTCAATGGATTTTTAACTGCAGCTCACTTTACACAAATCTTTTGTTATGATGTGTTGTTCTATTTATAACCTCCAAAAAAGCAATTGTTCTCATATAGAAACATAATGTGTGAGTGTCAAATTGTAAGTCGCTTCGGATAAAAATGTTGGCCAAATTAGTGTAACGTAATGTAATAATGCAGCATTTTTTAATAACTCCATAGTAGTACTTTTGGGGACCTTTCTGGTGGAATACTTGAATTGTAATCAGTCTGAGCTACTTTTACTTTAGCCATTATTTTATCAAAATTATACTTTAACTGAAGTTTAACACAGCAAAACAAAATTTATTGTCACGCAACTCCGTATTTTCCTAAAGTGTTAATAATGAATAGGATCATTAATCTTTATGCGGCCACAACATTATCCAAGGAAAAGTGGACAGAGGCCATAATCAGTGTGTGCATGTGTGTGTGAGAGAGAGTGTGTGTGTGTGTGTGTGTGTGTGTCATAACCACATCTTAGGTGACCATCACACAGGAAAGGGTCATTAATAATAGAGAGATGAAGATCAATAGTCTGTAACGAAAGACCCGTCCACTCTGACTAAAAAGCTGTTTTAATCTCACTCACTGTGACTAATCATCCTGGAGAATGATTATTTAACACAGCGCAGCTCAGACTTCTCAGGAACTGAGGAGATTAGATTTTTTTGTCTATGACTGATGAGTAACCAGTATGAGAGGCGGTACTGGAGACTGAAACAATGAGCTAGGACGGCTGTTTGATTTACAGACAGAGAATATATTTATATTAAACTGTATAAACTCTTATATATTATACTGTATAAACTATCTATTCTTTTAGATAGTGACGATATCTGAACAAAGATCAGATATCGTCACTATCTAAAAGAAAGCCATGTAGCTCCATAGTTTTTTTTTTTACATTTTTCTATTTACACATAATTACACCCAACAGATGCCCTATATTGTGTAAATTTTTCATGATTTCATGATTGAACCCGATATAAATGTGACAAAATTACTTGGAATAAAAATGCTTTGCTTATACAAAAAGTAAAGAACAGTTTTGCTTTCCACGGTAAAGTAGTGTTTTAGACATATGTGTGTGTGTGTGTGTTTTTTTTTTTTTTTTGAGGGGCATCAATGACTGAATCGTGTGTGAACAATGTGTGTGATAATTCATACATTTTGGTGTATTTTTGGACTGCAGATATTCTACTGAAAGTAGTCTTGATGCCTTGAAATGTTTAGACTTAGTCCCAATAGCCTGCAGTCATGGATTAGTTCATGTAGTTGTGTAGATATATATTTATAAATATAATACGCACACACAAACACAAACATTCTTTAAAAGTATAATTAAATATCTATATCTATTTAAGAAGACCTACATATTTTTGCTTCTCCCACAAATTAGATCTGCAATTTAATTATATTCAGCTACAAGAGCATTATAAAGGTGAGATACTTCTGTGGGATGATTCCTTCTGGAGGACACCACTCCAACTCAACCCAAAGGCATTGGCTGGCGCTCCATCACTTCAAAGAGTGCAGTTCGAAGGGATGGTGACTTTAGGCTCATTTACGGCTGTTCCAGAGCACACCTTTCTACTGGCAATGCTTTTCTATGGAAAGTTGCGTGGGTGCAACTGAACATCCGAATCGAGCATATTCTTTGAACACTTTGAACAATGATACTTTGAACAGTGAACACTGCACATACCTTCCCAACATTAAAAACCATTTTGGATGGCAAGACTTTTTTGTACTGTGAATTGAACAAGCCAATAGTGCTTTTACATTAATATTTCCCAGTTGTATTTCATGTTAAAGCCAGATGATCTGATTATTCATACCGCTGAGTCTTGTTTGTCTGTTGGCTCTCACTCGCATAAATGTCTGTAAGGAAGAAACACAAAACAGAAAAAAGCTATTACACAATAACTCCCATCATCACTTTCTTGTTTGCAACATTACGTCTAATGCACTTTTTATTAGTAACCATAAGTCCACTACAAAGGTATATGAGTTCTGCACAATTTAACTTCATGACCTGTTTTGTTGCCTGTATTTAACCCATTCACCAAGTGAAGCAGTGGGCAGTGGGCGCTCGGGGAGCAGTGTGTGTTGGGACAGTTCCTTGCTCAAGTGTACATCAGTGGTGCCACTGGCAGTCCTGGGATTCAAACCCACAACATTCAGATCAAAGATGTAGATCCCTAACCACCAGGTGACCAGCTGCCCCACTAATGAAGTGAATAGGGAATCTGTATGGGCTGAAGAAGAGACGTGCTCTTTGGTGCTCTCCAACAGAACACACCAGATTCAATTACCCTCCAGTAGATGGCAGCCCTTCTCTGTGTACTGGGGTTAATTTTTGGTTCATGCATTCCATACTATTGATGTTTTATATAAAACAAGTTTTAACCCCTTAAAATGTTACCAGTATAGGATCCATATTTAAATATTATTATTATTATATATTTTCATACCACAAAAAAAAAAAATACTACATGTCTTTGTCCTGTCTGTACTTGTAGTCTTGTGGATATGGTAGAAATGACAATAATTAATTTATGAAAAGATTAATTTCTTAGTATTTAATACTAGGCAAAAAGGTGCCTTTAAAGACCTATATTCTATATTTCTGTGTGTTTTATTCTGAAACCACATGTGTGTTTGGTTTTACACACCAAAAAAATCATTCAGCAAATTTTTTGTGACCATTTCGCAGACTAGCTTTTGAACAGAACCATCTGAATAACTTTGGTTATTACTATTTGAATAACAAAAGTACTATTTTTTGAAGACTAATAGCTTCGTTTGAGCATTCTTCCTAGATAAAAAGAATGTGTTTCTAAATTCAGCCAGGGGCGTGTACACTTATGAACAGAACTGCAGTTTAAACATCAGAAGCATTTTAATGTTAGTCTGATGAAGCAAATAATAAAAAGAAGGAGCAGAAGAAGAAGAAGAAGAAGAAGAAGAAGAAGAAGGAGAAGAAGAAGAGGAAGAAGAAGGAGAAGGAGAAGAAGAAGGAGGAGGAGAAGGAGAAGAAAAGGGAGAAGGAGAAAGAGAAGAAGAAGAAGGAGAAGAAGAAGAAGAAGGAGGAGGAGAAGCAGAAGAAGGAGAAGGAGGAGAAGAAGGAGAAGGAGGAGAAGAAGAAGAAGAAGGAGAAGAAGGAAAAGGAAAAGTAGAAGAAGAAGAAGGAGAAGGAGAAGGAGAAGGAAAAGGAGAAGAAGAAGAAGAAGAAGAAGGAGAAGGAGAAGACATCAATAAGAGAATTAAGTGAAGGACAGGTGTCTCACCTGATACCTGTCTGAGTGGATGGCTTCATCGGCGGGACGTGGTGAGGAACCCCCTTCTCGCTTAATGTGAGCAGAGAAGCATGGCTGGGAATAATCAAGAGAACCAGAATCTCTTCTTTAACCTGTAGATGTATTTTGCACTAATAATAATAATTGTTCTATTATTTATATTTTAAGTAGAAATGTTCTTACTAATGATGTCTAAATTCCTACATGCTATCATTTCAAACAGTCACATTTTTTGTCAAAATTTATGACACTAATCACACTTGCTCTACTTCCTGAAATTATTTCCACTGAAAAGCAGGAAAGAGTGTGAATTATATTTGCTTGTAAAAATGCTTAATACAACACACAAAGGGTGGAACAGGATAATTATCTGTAAAAAAACCCAAAACACTTTCCCACAACTACTGAGCAATGCTGACTGAGCTCAGTGGCAACAACCAAAAAGACTAATGTGAATGAAGGCTAGTGAAGGGAGATGTCATGTAGTGTTTACCTTTGGAAAACCTGAGGAGAGACACTCTTTCTGTGAGGGGCTTGGACTGTAAGAGAGAAAGAGTTTCACATTTAGGCTCAGCTGAAAAACACTGCGATCCAACTAAATACTCTTTAAAAGCATGTGATCAGCTGGATCACTGAACAGCCCATTACCTACAACACACTACAAGTGCTTTTCTTTCTTTTTCTCATTCTCTCCACTTACATGATCATTTTCCTCTCTTTATTCCTTTAGAAAGACTGCTTCTTTTATTGTGATACTTGCTGTGATATTTGGAACTCTCTTCTGATTGGGTGCCCTGTATAAGGCATTGCTGTAAACTGAATAGATGTTTTAAAATCTATTTATGGTTGTGACATTACATCCATGATCATTCCCAGATGGGATGTTTATGCAGCTTATTTTCTGTCCATGGACTGAAAATAGAGCAATTTGAGCAATTTCCAATAAAGTTTTCTGATTCTAATTCTGAATCTGATTCTGATAATGGGACTGTGGGGTAAATTGCATGACCTCTGCTCAGGCTGTCTGACCCCTTCATCAGTGAAATGAGACGAACCACATTTGAAAGGCAGCCCAGGCTGAAATGCATGGAAACTTCATGGGTGGATAAAAATACAAACCTTTAATTAAGAGAATAGCAAGGAAACCTATGAAGCAGGACAAAATAGTATTCTCTTTACATCTCTCTCTCTCTCTCTCTCTATCTCTCTCTCCCTGTCTTAAGCACACACACACACACGCACATGCACACACTGCTACACACATAGTCAAAGCCATCTTCGTTCTGCTTTCCCGTACATCTGAAACACACCCTTGGGCCGAATACAATTTGACACAATTACTGTCAACGATTCTGTCACTAAGCAGATTAGAGTTGTAATGTCTTTATTGAACGAATCCTTCATGTGGAGCGAAAGCCTCACCTCTTCGCCCCTCCCTGGTGATGCTGATGTCGGGTTGGTATGATTTGGCGTTATTAAACCCGCTGTGATTTTCACCAGCATCGCCCTGAGCGTGAGAGGCTGTGAAATATGTAGCAAGGAATGTGAGGGTGTGTATTCTGAGTGGTGTGTGTGATGGAGGAGGCCCTGAGGCTGCTGATGAATATGCCTTCATAACCTGGAAGCAATTAATGTGCTGGAGGAAAGACGTGGCTAATGTGTAAGGTGTGTGTGTGGGTGTGGGTGTGGGTGTGTGTGTGTGTGGGGGGGGGGGGGGGGGGGAAGTTCTTTTT
>JBBPCX010005051.1:0-18284 GCA_037974365.1 Hydrocynus forskahlii
CACACACACACACACACACACACACACACACACACACACACACACACACACACACACACACACACACATGCACACATGCACACAGACACACATACACTGGTATCTAAAAGTCTGAGGCCACCAGTAAAAATGCCTCTAAATGACACGAGTCAGCCATAACATTAAAACCACATGCCTAATATAGTTCAGGTCCCACTCGTGTCATCAATACAGCTTTAAACCATAGAAGCATGGACTCTGAAGACTGCTGAAGGTGTGCTGGAACCAAGACACTAGCAGCAGATCCTCACGACTTTTCGTGCAGCCATTACAACATAAAATCTATTCAAAAATGTGCTGCGATCACGCTTTAGGCCTTTTTTCGTGATAGGACAATGTTTCACTACCCTGTGTATTTTAATGTGCAGTGCGTAACACCACCAGTATCAGCGCTAACTGGTGACTGTTAGGGTTAGGGTTAAGGTTAGAGTTATTAGGGTTAGGGTTAGGGTTAGGATTAGGGACTTTCCCTGTCTCATGGCCTTTCAACCTGTTTCACCTGCTTTGCAAACAAAAACGATAAGGAATCAACCCATTATTTCTTTCCTACTGTCCCTCAGTCACCAGTTCGCGCTGATACTGGCGGTTTTATGCAATGCGCATTAAAATACAAAGGGTAGTGAAGCGTTGTCCTAGCATGAAAAAAGAAGCGTTGTCCTAGCACGAAAAAAGCCCTTAAGCATGATCGCAGCATGTTTTTGAATATCTTGATGGCTTCACGAAAACTTGTGAGACCGGTCTCGGGTACAAGACTGTAAAGTCTAGCCTAAGACAGCAAAATACACAAGCCTGTATTTGTGACAACATCCGTTATATTTTCCTGTCCGGTCTCAGAGGGACACCCCTGGACATGTATGTTCTTTTCATCCAGTTGTGTCTTGTTATTATTTATCCTGGAAATCAGAATCAGAATCAGAAAACTTTATTGATCCCAGAGGAAACGGCTTATGTTATGAGTACACAGACACAGAGACAAGAACAGTATAAAATTAAATAAATAAATCCAATAATAACTTACTGTTAAATGAATTACTCGGATAACAAAGGATGGTTAAAAGTTTGTTCTTCAACATGATATAGAGTAGTAGATCAGCAATATCTAAGTAGTGCTATTTCACGTGATAAGACTTTTGCACATAATAATAAGAAATTGCACATAATTAAATGATTTAGCAGTCAGTGAGAAAACTGCACATGGTACGAATATTGTACATAATATTATGTACAATATTCCTACCATGTGCAGTGTTGCACATACGTTGCACATAATGATGTTTTTAATAATAATGTTAATAAGCTCAATCTCAGTACACGCATTGACTGTATTGTCCTTACAAGCTAAAATAGAAAGTAACTGTTTGAGTGAAGGTCTACATGTAAAGAGCTCAGACCTATCAGCCCACTTCACTAGTTTCAATCTGTCACAACACTATCAGAGCATTAGTGGCAGTTTGATCATGCAAAGATTAAGAAATGACTGGGTGTTCCCAGTATGCGGTGGTCAGCAGTGTTGTGCACGAACATGTTCAATGAATGGCAATCATTGAACATATTCCTATTTCCATATACAGTATGCCTGCACCTTGTTTTTTTCACTTTCAGCATGACATGATGTGTTGCTTAAGTGGTAAGATCTATGCACATGTTGTAGCTTTCAGCCTTCCTGTGTTGCTGGTATCATGTGATTGGTGGAGTCCTGGAAAGTGGGTGGAATTGAACTGAAGTAAACTGAGGAGAAAACTGCATAAAATCTGAAAAGAAACAAGCAACAGCGACATCTCTGATTGGTGAAACTCACTTATGGGTAATGTATATATTTTCACTTTAAGAATCTGGGAATAAGGCACAAACAACAGAAAGTGACTTATGCCTTCAACAGAACCATATAACAGCATGTCTCACTTTCAGAGCTCATTGTGTGTCTGCAATGGCCAGTTAAAGTTTTATGGCGCAAATGTGAACAAGACTTTACTTCCAGAACCAGACTGTCCAAGTCTTCACTTCATGGGTATTTCATGTTGTCCTGAGTTGAAAACAGGTTTTGGAGAGAATGTGAGTAAATTATTAATTTTTTTTAAGCTCATTAAAGTATTCAGAGATGACTTGCACCCTGCGGATGGCACTGTTGTTGGGTTGCTCAGGACTATTCCCATGCTGATAGAAGGGTGTGCAAATTTAATGCTGAGAGTGTGATCTAAGGCAACCATCATGACCCATAAATATGACTCAGAGAAGCTGCGGTGCGAAACAGTCCCCTGTGTTTGCACTGGCGGGGGCCATAAAGCTGTCAGGACATCTCCATGATCCCAACCCTAAAGCTGATTTAAGGCCCATGCTACGCTAATCACACAGAGAAACATACTGCAACTTGAAACTGTCTGATCATTTGCACCTGGCAATTTTGTTTATTCATCTATTTTATTCAACACTTGGATTACATTGTTTATTAATTAAATTATAATTGAAGAATTCCTTGTTTTAAGGGACCCACATGATTCTTTATCCCTAATAGCAAGTGGTCACCGACCAGTTCAGTCAGATCAATCTGCCTAGTGGGAGACGCATGAGACAAGCAAGTGTAGATGTAAATATGTTTAAAATCTTAGTAGGTGCAATTATGATACCAGTCTCATGAAATATGCAGGTGTTAATAGGTCAAAATGACCCGCTTGCTGACCTGTATTGCATCTCATTAAAAAATCTTTCCAGGCTGCACATTCAGGCACCACTGGTTTTCATGACATCATAGACATCACAATCTAAAGTGGTAACATAATGTGACCAGGGCTTTGCATACTTTTGCACACATATTATCGTAATACCTTTCAGAAAAGGAGACTGTGTGGGCAGAGTTCACCATGTGCTAAAGGCTAAGCTAAAACCATGTGAAATTGTAACATTCTGACACCATTTGTGTGAACATTGTGTGAACAATCCATGACAAGAGGACCAAAGAGGAGATCAAAAAACAATGAAAGGAATAGAGTCGGTTTACATTTAAAAGCAGATGTGTGTGTTTTCCATGACCACTGCAGTCGGGCCTTAGTAGAAAATGAATGTCTCCCACACTGTGCTGTAAATCAGATGCTGACAACAGTGCTTTCCTTTTGTCTCTTTTGACTTTTGGCTTTTAGTCTGTAAACCCTGGAGCTTGTGAACAGCGTTCCAGTGTGTATTGGTGTTAAACTATCAGCTTTCATCTTAGGACAGAATTGTGTGTGTGTGTGTGTGTGTGTGTGTGTGGGAGTGTGGATAGCTGAGTCTGTGGTCTGGCACGCAAAATGAGGATCCAAGTATTTAATAAAGTCTGCTACAAGGTTGGAGACACAAATGCCCACAGAGGATTTATGACAGTGTGTGTGTGTACATGCATGGATGTTTCATATGTTTCAAATTTGAAAGAAAACCATTGAAAATCGCATCTCACATGTGTGTTTGTTCTTTGAACAATGTTACTTTTAAACTACTATAAACCATTTCTTTTTGGTTACTGAACTAAAATCAGCTATTATTCAGACACAGATCACCCATAACATGAAAACCGCTTGGGTCATATTAGATCACCTTCATGCTGCCAAAACAGCTCTAGCCTACTGAGCATTCTTCTACTATGCTAACGCGTGCATTCAGAGGTGGAGAGGGGACCGCATGGGCACTCTGACTGGTCTGCAGCCATGCAGTCCCATACACAGCAAGCTGTCATATACCGTGTTCCAACACCTTTCAATCAGAGCCAACATGAACGGTATCAGCAGTCTGTGCTACAGTAGCTCTTATGAGGTGGGTGGTAGTGGCCTAGTAGGCCAAGAGGTCATGGGTTCGGATCCTACCTTCAGCACACCACCACTGGGTTCCTGAGCAAGACCCTTAACCCCAAGTTGCTCCAGGGAGACTGCCTCCTGTAGTTAAGTCTCTTTGGATAAATGCCGTAAACGTATGAGGAATCAGATATTCTCGCTTTCTCTCCACACAATAGCTGTGGACACACACACACACACACACACACACACACACACACACACAGGGTCCCCCCTCTGATGTATGTTGAAATAACACACCCTTTCAGTACCCTCAAACCCCATGAGTCTCAGTGAGCTTAACATGCTGCAGACATGGTTAACTCTAAACCAATGCAGAGGCAAAAACACATATATATGCAGTAACAGGCACTTCAGTCAATACATATGGGTCCTCAGAGAGTGGAAACTCATTTTAACCCACAGCAGCTCAGGCAAGTGCATCAATAATCAATTTATTAATAAATAATGAGCTCCATACACCAGGTCCATATGTCCATAATCAGACGCAGAGGCAGGTATGCTGCTACTGCTGCATTCTCTCTCTCACACACACACATAACACATGCAAACATGTATGTACAATACTATTTAAGTAATTAAGTGACTCTTTGACTGCTTGTCTCCAACCATTGCAGTCATTCCCAGCTGCCTGGGTCAATGCCTGTCAGTTTCAAGTCGCACTTGCAGTCCTTGTACCGTAAAGCTTGGCAGCCTGTTGGTCGGCGTCCAGAAGCCAGCTCCCCGTACATGACGTCCTCCGGTATGCGACCATCATCCATTCTGTGCACATGCCCAAGCCATTTCAAATGACGCTGGCAGAGCATGAGGTGCTTGTTGACCCTGTCCTGCCATGTGATGCCGAGTATTCATTGGATGCAATGAACATGGAAGCTTTCCAGTCAATTCTCTTGTCTGGCATATGTCGTCCAGGATTCGCTGCCATACAACAGGCTACTGATTACACACGCCTGATCGACTTTGAATTTGGTGTTCAAAGTCAACCGTTTGTTGCCCCACACTCTCTTGTCAAGTTTCGCCATCACTGCAGCAGCTTTAGCAATGCATTTGTCAGCTTCCAAGTCGAGTGTCAGGTTGCTAGTGATGGTGGAGCCAAGGTAGTCACCTACCTTGGCTCCACCATCACTCAGTGACCTCAAGCACCTCGTTGTCAATGCTAATTACTGGTAGGGATGTCCTGGCACATGACACTGGTCTTTTTTATGCTGATTGTCAGCCCAAACGCCTTGCAAGCATTGGAAAACCTATTAAACAGCTGCTGGAGGGCCTCCTCCATGTGCAAGGTCAGGGCCACGTTATCTGCAAAGAGCAACTCTCTTATGAGGACTGTGTGGATCTTGGTCCTCCCTCTCAGTCGAGCCAAGTTGAACAGCTTCCCATCGCTTCTGGTGTGCAGGTGGACTCCTTCTATAGACCGGCTGAATGCAAAATCCAGCAGCAGGAAGAAGAAGATCCCAAACAAGGTTGGTGTAAGAACGCAGCCTTGTTTCGCTCCACTCTTGATTTCAAAAGATTCCAAAGCTTCGCTGTCGTAGCTGATGGTGCCCTTCATGTTGTCGTGGAAAGAGGCGATGATGCTGAGCAGCTGAGGTGGACAGCCGATCTTGTTCAAAAGCTGGAACAGACATTTCCTGCTGATGAGGTCAAACACCTTTGTCAAGTCTATAAAGGCGATGTAAAGAGGCATCCGCTGTTCTTGGCATTTCTCCTGGACCTGACGTACTGAGAAAAGCATATCCACTGTCAACCTCTCTGTCCTAAAGCTACACTGACATTCCAGGTAGATACGTTCAGCGATACATACCTGCAGATGGGCCAGGACCACACATACGAAGACTTTGCCCACAATGCTCAGAAGAGAGATGCCCTCGTAGTTATTACAGTCACTATCATCACCTTTGTTTTTATACAGGGTGATGATCTTGGCATAGCACATGTCCTGGGGGACCATGCCTTCCCTCCAGCTGAGGCACAAAAGGTCGTGGAGAGGTTCCAATAAAGCTGGCTTTCCACATTTGATGACTTTGGGCGGTATGCTGTCCTCACCAGGTGCTTTGCCATATGCAAGTGCATCGATTGCTTTGCTGAACTCCTCTGCAGTGGGTTCAGAGTCCAGCTCCTCCAGAACGGGCAGCTTGTTGATTGCATCAAGCACTTCCTGGGTGATGGAGTTTTCCCTGGAATAGAGTTCCAGGTAATGCTCTACCCATCTTCCCATTTGCTTTTCCTTGTCTGTGATGACTTTACCTGACTTGATTTCAAGGGTGCAGACTTCTTTGCTGGTTTTCCTGTTGCTTGCTTGATGCCCTCATACATGCCCCTGATGTTGCCACTGTCTGATGCTTGCTGAATGTTGTTCGACAACTGAAGCCAGTAGTCATTTGCACACCAGCGTGCTGTTTGCTGTGCTTTGCTGCGAGCAGCTCTCAGTGCCTGCAGGTTCTTCTGACTTGGGTCACTTTTGTAACTGATGAGTGTACTGCGTTTGGCATCAATGATTGGCTCTATCACAGAGCTTCAAACCAGTCAGGGTTTTTGCGCTCTTTCTTGCCATAAGCCAGAACTGCAGCACTGTAGATGCATTCCTTAGAGTTTTCCAGCTGTCCTCCGCACTCTGTACACTGTCTCTATGCACTTAGCTGAGAGTTGCACCAAGCAGTTCATTGAACTCCTGGTTCTTTTCTGGGTAGGCTGTTTTACTGATGTTGATTCTAGGCTGACCCTTCCTTTTTGTGTGATGGAGCTTCTTTGGTTTCAGCTTCACCTTTGAGGCAATCAGTGAGCGGTCAGTGTCGCTATCAGCACTGTGGTAGGCCCTAGTGTTGCAGATGTTATTTAAGGAATCACATTTGGTAATGATTGGATCCAGCTGGTGCCAGTGTTTTGACCTTGGATGTCTCCAAGAGACTTTGTGGCATGCCTTGTTCTGGAAGAAGGTGTTTGCCACACATAGGTTGTGGTTGCAGCAGAGTTCAAGAAGCCTGTGACCATTTTTGTTCATTTTTCCTATGCCTTGATGCCCTATGACATCTGCTTCTCAGTCTGCACCAACATAAGTGTTGAAATCACCCAGAAGGTATATGCATTCTGTCATTGAAGTTCTTCTAAGAACAGTGTCTAATGACTCGTAGAATTGGTCTTTTATTTCTACGGAGGCTTGTAGTGTTGGGGCAAAGACGCACACAAGGTTGACGGCACCTTGCATAGATGAGAGGCGCAGCGTAAGAATTCTCTCTGTGCCGTCTGATGGAGGCTCGATTATGCCAAGCAGTGTGTGCAAACTTGGGAATTCAACGCCTTGCTTCCTCAGTACTCTTTCCTTGCCAGAAGAAGGTACAGTGTTCCTCCTTCAGGGACCCACTGTCAGGGAATCATGTTTCCTGCAGAGCTGCTATGTCGATGTTCAGTCTGTGTAGCTATCGTTCAATCTCTGCTGTCTTCCGAGCATCGTCGATGACCTGAAGGTCATCTGACAGTCCTGGGCGCATAGTCCTTACATTCCAGCTTGCTATTCGAAGAGCTGGAGTCTTCATTTTGATCTTTTGTGTTCTGCTAGATGCATGGTTGTCGATCTGCTTGTTGAGCCTAGACACTAAGCTCAAGGCACCCACTGAAGCAGGCAGACCATGGTAGGTCAGCACCCTACTGGTCAGGGGCTGCCTGGCTTGGGGCGGGCGGTAGCTGACCAGTGGGACACGAAGATCCCTCCCCCCATCGAAGACAACCCGTAACGTCCAGATCTACACCTGTTGAGTCGAGGACATATCGCTCGTTACTGCTGTCAACTGTGTTTTGCTCTCACCAAGGTGAGACTGGAGTGACCTCTCCAGGTGCAGGCCTGGGCAAGTGTGTATAGAGACCCTGTGCTGCCCAGACAACAGAGCCCCCCTCTCGGCTGCACTGACAAAGTCCAAGGGAATGCAGGGCATTACATCTGGAGCCAGCTAGGCTGCAGGAGTTGCCAGATGGCTCCACTTCTGATTTTTCCTTCTGGGTTGTCTCCTATAGTCTTAGCCTAACCAGAGGCTACCCACAAGACAGTGGGGCAGGAATTGGTGTGGAAACAGGGCGAGCCCACACGATGGTGGGCCAGTAGTTCCACACCTCTGGGGCTTCCTGCTGCTCCAAGATCCTCTAATGATTTAGCCTGGAGCCACGAGGCTACCAGTTACCGTGTGCAGCCACAAGGAGGCACAGCAGAGGTCTTGATGATTGAGAGGCTGTGTACTAGCAAGGGGCGACTTACGCACGCAGCTTCCCGGTTCACACAGGGCTAACCAGCGGTGTAAGCTGAAAACGAGAGAGCATGGAAAGCAGCAAAGCAGGCATCTTACACTAACTTATAGCTTCCACGCTAGACGCATTACATCGTCCTGTGTGGATAAACTCATGCACTAATTGGCCACTTTATTAGAAACACCAACCTTTTATTTCCACTCTCAGGCCACTTTATTAGAAACACCAACCCTGTACTTCCACTTTCAGGCCACTTTATTAAAAACACCAACCTTTTACCTACACTAACTGGCCACCTTATTAGAAACACCAACCCTGTACTTCCACTAACTGGCCACTTTATTAGAAACACCAACCTTTTACCTCCACTAACTGGCCACTTTATTAGAAACACCAACCATTTACTTCCACTAACTGACCACTTTATTGGAAACACCATACTTTTACCTCCACTAACTGGCCATTTTATTAGAAACACCAACCTTTCACCTCCAATAACTGTCCACTTTACTAGAAACACCAACCCTGTATCTCCACTAACTGGCCACTTTATTAGAAACACCAACCTTTTATCTCCACTAACCGGCCACTTTATTAGAAACACCAACCCTGTACCTCCACTTACTGGCCACTTTATTAGAAACACCATTTTACCTCCACTTACTGGCCACTTTATTAGAAACACCAACCTTTTATCTACACTAACTGGCCACTTTATTAGAAACACCATTTTACCTCCACTAACTGGCCACTTTATTAGAAACACCGACCTTTTACCTCCACCAACTGGCCACTATATTAGAAACACCAACCCTGTACTTCCACTAACTGGCCACTTTATTAGAAACACCAACCTTTTACCTCCACTAACTGACCACATAATTAGAAACACCAACCCTGTACTTCCACTAACTGGCCACTTTATTAGAAACACCAACCTTTTACCTCCACTAACTGACCACATAATTAGAAACACCAACCCTTTACTTCCACTTTCAGGCCACTTTATTAGAAACACCAACCATTTACTTCCACTAACTTGCTGCTTTATTAAAAACACCAACCTTTTACCTCCACAAACTGGCCACTTTATTAGAAATACCAACGTTGTACTTCCACGAACTGGCCACTGTATTAGAAACACCAACCTTTTACCTCTACTAACTGGCCATTGTATTAGAAACACCAACCTTTTACCTACACTAACCGGCCACGTTATTAGAAACACCAACTTTTACCTATACTAACTGGCCACTTTATGAGCTCCACCAACTTTATATGTCAACGTCATCTCCTGTCCTGCAGTTTCATTCACCTGATACCTCATTCATCATTGGCCAGATCCTGATCACACGACTACAGCTACATCAATTATTTTCAACATAAATTAGAAAAAAACTAAAGGACTTTCCTCAACGACACAGCATCAGGTCCTCTGAATTACTCCTGAATCGGACTTAATTATTCATTTATTCATTTCGCTTTGGAGCTGTCGGCAACTCTCATTTTTTGAGTGAAGCTTCCAGGCCTGTGAAAGAAACACAAAGCTAATAAACAGAGTCAACAGGGAAGATCTGTGTTCCCTCATGCACAGACAGGAACATCCGCCCCCATCCCTCTGCTGCCCTGCAGGCTCAGAGATGGCCGCAACACCAAGAAAATGGACCGCAACCATGTTACCCTCACGCCTGAGGTCGCCTTCGCAGGCCTGAACAGCATCACTCCTGCAGGAAATGCGCAGAGATTGGGTTTGAACTGAGGGAGTCAAGGAGGACAGGAAAGAGCTGAATAGGAGGCATCTGGAAAAAGTAAAGAAGAAAAAGTGCTTGTAGTAAATGTAGGAAATCAGAAAGAAAAAAAGGGGAAGCATCCAAAACACAGCGACATTTTCAGCACCCAGAACACACAGCTGTTTCCTAGAACTGTCTGCCCACACCTAGAGCGATGAAGGAACCAGTGAAATATTACTAACTCATACAGAATTCCTAACTCATACAAAAGGGTTTTAGAAGTATTTTGGCAGATAAGCAGATAATATGCAGCCATAATATAAACATGATTTATATTATTGTATTTATAGTCTTAAAACATCTCAAGGCCATTTGTTACAGCGATTTTACTACAGTTATATACAATTATTTTGCGTCACACTAGGGCCAGGCGGGACTGGGGAGTGCGTTTATGGCTTGATGTGTTCTAGGGAGGATGGTAGCAATTTTAAATTTACTCACATATGAGGCCCCAGGCGAGTTCCTGCCTATGTCCTATCTATGCCAAACACACCAGGGCAAATATTGCTACACTATCTCATGCTAAAATGTACTGCTAGCTGCAGAGTACTAGCCAGAGATGGGGATTCCTGACTTGATTTGGACTCTTATGGACAAATATTCCATCTCTCCTACCAGCCAATAACTTATTCCAAACTACCATTTGTGTCAATAGTTTTTCACCCAGCTGCGTTACTTATGGATAGATATTATACAGAGCATTTCTGTGTGTAGCACAGTCTATTCATATTGTGGCTGTTCTTTCTACAGATTTGTATTTAGATTTTATTTAGACTTGATTGATTGTATATTGTTCTTGTGTCTCTCTGTGTCTTTGTGTGTTGTGGCCGTCATCACTTACACAATTTCCTCCAGGATCAGTAAAGTTATCTGATTCGGATTTTCGCCGAAGATGGATTACGTTTGACTTTAGCCAAAAACCCAGTGTGAGTTCAGAGATTGCTGTGTTTTTGTTCTCATGGAGACATGCTCAGTGACAGCGTTCTGGCGTTCAGTGTTCTGTGCAGCAATGCAGAGCTCAAACCACATCATCAAGCTTGCTGATGAAATGGCTATGCTGGACGTGATCAGTGGGAGCGATGAGGCAGCATGCAGAGAGGAGACTGAGGCTAATAGACTGTTGCAGATCCTCCAATCTGTCTCTGAATGTCAAGAAAAGAAAAAAAAAATGGTTGTTGACTTCAGGAGGGCACGATGTGAGCACTGAACATCAGCACTGAACATCCATCCCCAAGAAAGCCCTGCAGTGCCTACCCCCCACCCCCCACCCCCACCAAATCCTCACTAGATGTTTATTTCTACAGGAGAACTATAGGAAGTATTCGTGGTATGGAAAGACCCTACAAAGGATAATGATTACAGCTGAGAAGATCATAGGGGTCTCTCCCCTCTGTCACAGAAAACTTTCCTGATTCACTGTCCTGCTGCTGTTTGCACAATTATTATTTACTGGTGTCTACATTTACTGCATTTATCAGACGCTTTTATCCAAAGCGACATCCATTCCCTAACTACAGGGGACAATCTCCCTGGAACAACTTGGGGTTAAGGGTCTTGCTCAGGAACCCAATGGTGGTATGCTGAAGGTAGGATTCGAACCCATGACCTCTTGGTCCAGAGGTAGGTATCCTACCCACTAGGCCACCACCCCCAACATTTATACTTCTATGTTTGTATTTTTTGCACTCTGAAAGACTCCATTGCTAGAAAACAGGATCTGTACTGTAGCCGCTCTTGTCGGCTGCACTAAATGTTACTTTATCCTGCTGTACTGTGGTCCTGGAGGAACACTGTTTCTTTTCCCTGCGTACTGTGTGTATATGACTGAAATGACAAACCTACTTGACTTGAACTTGACTGACACTGGAAAAAAGCAACAAAATTGATTAAATCGAGACCACTAACCCTCATGGAAACGTTTCATTTCGATCTTTGCAATTGAACAAAGAGGCTAAAATTCTGTATGAAAGACTCGCACACCTCACACCCCAGACTCGAGACTTATCTTTTAGCACGGTACTGTAAGACAGTAGCATATTAAAAGTGTAAAATGTTATAAAGACAAATCATTCGTTTCAACTTTATGACCAAAATGTTCCAAAGTACCACCACATCAGAGAGTGACACAGAGAGATCAATGCTCTAAGATTGAGCTCTCATCTTGTTGCTTCCATTGCAACAGGCCATGTGGTTTTGTTTTCATTCTCTTTGAAGATCTCCCTGTCCTCCACCTCAGACCCCCAGGTCACAAATGCACCTGCAGATGGCGACTCTGCCCGACTCACAGCTGACAGGCTTTCCACTGCAACAGCCTGCCTGTCTGTTAGAACACAGTCTCTCTCAGAGTGTGCATTTGTACTTGCACCTTCCCATATGGTTCAATATCGTTCATGCAGCCTCTTCAGAGACTCTAAGAGCCGCCAAATTATATTTGTCTCCACCTTGGCAAACTATTTGTTTTCATTTTGTAGCTTAATGAAGTCTGCACTCCTCCTTTACCATTCTAATCACATTAATCAACATTTGCCCGCCCAGCTTGGGCGTTTTTCTTCAAGTTTGCTGATTTCCCTGGAAACAAACTACAGGGACTTAACGAATGAATAGTAACCTTGAGTGAAGCTCAATGGTAATATTTAGAGTGTGTAAACATGTGGACTAATTTGGACCTAATGTGGCTTGGGAAATGTGTAGCGCCATGTCAACACCAGCTGCCAAGCCCAGAAAGATCAGCAGCAACTTTACTTCCAGCAGAGGATGGAGAAAGTAAATCTCAGATGTAGAGAGCATCCTGAGAGTAACTGTTCCACTTCAGACCATGGATTGTTAGTAGATCATGGTGAAAGTGACCATTCGGTCACACATGAACACACCACAGTGTGAACATCATGCAATTCTTCCTCTGTATTTAACCCATTCACCAAGTGAAGCAGTGGGCAGCCAGGAACACAGCACCTGGGGAGCAGAGTGTGGGGACGGTACCTTGCTCAGGGAGAATCAAATCCACCACTTCCTGAGCACAGGGCAAACACCCTAACCACTATGCTACCAGCTGCCCCGTCATCAAGGTCTCTTTACCAAAGTGTCGACATCTTTTACCACCACCAGTGCCACAAGCATTATGGATGACCCCTCCAATTCCTCTCATTGACCCTCCTGTCAGTTACATTTACGGCATTTAGAAGCTGCTTTTATCCAAAGTGACTTCCATTCCCTAACTACAGGGGGCAGTCTCCTACACACTAGGCCACCACCACCCCTACATCTGGCAAAGGTACCAGAGCATCCATTCCATCACCACGAGATGTTGCAACATGTTCAGATTACTGAATGCGCTACTGCCCCCAGCATCCACCTGGACTAAAATAGGCCTTTTGGCAAAAAGATTCTTCCACTACATACTGATCATACAGCCACTGGCAATTACTGCAAACCTGCAAGTCCAGTTCTTTAATGTTACCATGAGACACTTTTACTCCAGTCTTTCTGTTTACAGTTAACCATCATTTGCATTAGTTCTTCCTTGTTTTTTTGCTGCTATTCATATATGTTATGTCTATTCATAAGTTTATCTTATTGTCCTGTCTCGTTAGAAGCATGAGTATTTATTGTCCAGTGTGTTTAGTTTTGGTGTATTTATTAGCGATTGCACTTATTGCCATTGGTGTCATTTCTGCTGAAGACGCCAGGATCACTAGGGATGCTGGAGACTCTGTCAGCCAGGCAGGATGAAAATTATCGACAAATACATTTGCCACCACTCTGCACTAAACCGCACTACCCAGCACTATCCAGCACTACCCCAGTCAACAAATATTATCATTGCCCCAAACTCACCTGTCCTACCTCATTCGACTTGATTCGACTTGTAGTGTTAAGAGGTATAAAAAATGACACAACTATTGACGATGGTTTCATTCTCAAAGGAGTTTCATACTCAAAGGTACCTCTCATGTGATAAAGAAGGCAGGATAAATAATAGCTTATTTTAAACATCATTTTAGACCAGCTGTCCTTTTTACACTATAAAAATTAGGAACACAAATGGTCCAAATTTACTCAAAATTATTATTTTTTTACATGAAGTTTAATTACAATGTATTTTTTTCTTTCTCTTGTGAAGGTACCATTTAGGAGATACGAGGCTTTACAAGGTACAAGTATAATTGTTCTTAATTCTGCTGTACAGAATGCCCTCCATTCCATAACAGATGTGTAATCTAATTCCAAATATGACAGTTTTGAACACATATACGCATCCAAAAATGTGCAGAAACCTGCTTACCCACTGTTTCTCTCAGAATCGGATTGTCTATATTACTGTCAGTCAGCTCAGAGGAACTTCAGAGAAAGCAATGTGGTGAAATGTATAATTCGGCCCTGTAAACTGACTAGTTTCTCTGGTTGGCAGATCAGAGGGAGTGAGCAGATGTGTGTCCAGCCTTTTCCCAGATCACTGTGCAGGTTGTGTGGCCCCCATTGCTCATACTGGCACAACGGATGTGAACAACACTGCCATGGGCCAACATCTGACTCAATCTTCCAACACTCCTAATAGAACAGGTGGATATAAACCCACTTTAACTATTGCTCTGCTTGTCACACTCTGACATTTCAGGTTGAACTTTAAAAGCTGCAGTTATTGTTGGCAAGTGTCGACCTCTAGAAGTTTTATTTTCCACGACTGTACAAATTCTCTGATACCCATCTGAAATCAGTACTACAGTTCTTTTGATGTTTTCACTGATATGCTCTTCTGGTAATCAGACTAATTGGGGCAGCTGGTGGCCTAGTGGGTACACTTTCACACTGTGTGCTGTGCTGTGTTCATGTGTGACTATAAGGGGCCACTTTACTTTAATTACTTCACACAGAACAGAAACATATTTAAGGTCCAAGCCCATGGGGGTGGTGGTGTCCCAGTGGGTAGGATACCTGCCTCTGGACCAAGAGGTCATGGGTTTGAATCCCACCTTCAGCAAGCCACCCCTGGGCTCCTGAGCAAGACTCTCAACGCCAAGTTGCCCTAGGGAGACTGCCCCCCGTAGTTAGGGAATGGAAGTTGCTTTGGATTAAAGCGTCCGATAAATGCTGTAAATGTAAAGCCATTGACCAATCAGATTTCAGCAGTCATAGAACTGGCCAGTCCCCATGAAACTTTTTATTAATGTCCTGTGGCCAACTTGACCGGCATCTGTCACAGGGGTTTGACACATGTTTCAAAACACAAAAGAAGTTGGATTTTTATTAAAGTATAGCTGTAAGATGTCAGTCAACCCAAGTAATTGGCTCTTTAATGATTGAGTTCAAATTTGTTACAAACATACACAGTAATACTCCTAAATCTGTCTCTGAGGGGTGCTCACATGTAACTTAGGTCATATTACAGTGGAATTCTAGTGAAATAAGACTAGAGGGCCACACTGTCTGCCACACTGAGGAACTCCGTGTTAAGTGAATGATCACTTCTACCTCTAATCAGAATATTATTCATTATTCAGACTCTCTAGATGCAAGATTATGATTCCACACATATTTCCTGTCATGGTCTCCTGAAGTAGCCTTGGCCAGCCCTGACCACCCCAGGGACAAAAGTCTATTGTGTGCTGTCCTGGCTATAAATTGTCTCTTCAGTAGGGAATCTTGGACAACACTTTTTAAAGCTTTTAGTGGACCTTGCCTTAAACAAACCTGCAGGTTTTAGGGGATTTGCAGTGTATTTCTGGAACGTAATGAGAACATGACTGCGGTGGTGTCCTACATCTATTTGCCCAGTCTGAGTAAAGATAAGTGGACACGGGGCCTCACCTTCACGTTAATCTCTCTGAGTTTGCCCACTGATCCAGCATCTAAGCACTTTCATTTTGTGCTCCTTCACCTGCTGCCTGTTTGAGAACGCTGTGCGCAGACCCTGTTTATCAAGTGCATCATCGTTTGCTTCGTTTCACTTCATTTGACCTCCTCTATGTGCTTACAGACACACATAATTTACACCAGCAACTGGATGCCTGGAATCAAGTGTGATGTAATTAAATTAGACATACAGTGAACACTGAAATATTATTAACTACACACTATGTAAATGTGGTTTATTCAAAAGATTTTTGTCAACAAAAAGCTAGTCATTGAACAGTTAATATACTGCAGTCATCAGTTTGTATTCATTATGTTGATAAGCTTTTGTATGTTAAAACTATATATACAGTCCAACACTGATTTTTTCTGAGAATCAAACTAATCATTTTTCCCTGAAACCCACGCACTAGCGGAAACTGCAGATATCCTCCATATTTTTGTGACATCTGGGCTTCGTCGGCCACGCCACCTCGTCCTCATGCTGGGTTGCTAAGCTCCGCGCCCAAACATAAAGAACCCTGCAGGAGGATGAGGGGGTGTGGCAGACGAGGCCTGGATGCATTTTAAAGCTAAATATGTAGAAAAATATCATTTACAAACTTTGTAACATAAATATTAACATAAATTCAGTTACATTTCCATACAAAAAATAACGATATATTTTTTGGTACTGTTGAGAGAAACACAGACAGGCGTCTTCGGATGGTGAAATACCGCTGTACTCAGACGTGAGAGGTTTGAAAGTAGCCAATCTGAGAACGCTATTTATTTCTCCTTGCTGCTGATTGGCTGCTGCCCTTTGACACAGTGGCAGCCCAGAATTTCCCCCATGGAGCGTCTCGAGTGTTCTTGCGTTTTTGTTTTGTTCTTCTTAAAGCCCTGTATTTTTATTATCGTAAATTAAACGAATGTATTACTGTATTTACCTACTTATACCAAAGAAAATTACATGCCAAAGAAATTGCCCGTGCATGAATTACAGTGCAGTCTACACAGGGGTAACATCGGTATTTACATTCTAGCACTGCAGGAGTTCAGTGTAAACTGTACAGTACGGATACGGGTCTACCTTTACATTTTTTTGAAGGTTAAGGAGTTTAAAATGAAATGAAAGTGTTTTGGGAGCATATTTGGGAGCATATTTAGGGTTTACACTATAAAAATAGGCATTTTTAGGCATTTTTTTACCACATCACAACGCGTTTTTTCACTGTACGTGTGTTACCAGTGCTTGGAGGGAGAGTCATTCCTCCCACCAAGACAGAACGAGGCCAGTTATATTTCATGGACTCTCAGACACATGCAGTAGTCCTATCTACAGCAATCTGTGCAAATTCATGATCTCTTAAAGACTGGGCCGCCACTTAGACAATTGTGCCTCTTGGTGTCTATTTTTAATATTTTACAGCAGTGCTTTCCTAACTGGTCCTGGAGTTCCCCCTGCCCACCCACTTCAAATCAAGACCGGCTGGATCAGGTGTGTTGGGAGCCTGGATCAGGTGTGTTGGATTGGGGGGGTTGCTTCAGCATTTTCAATCTTTTATCAATCATCAGGGGACAAGCTTCTTACTAAGGTGTGCAGTACTTCAATCACAGCAATCATTGTATATGTATCTTCAATATATGTGTTGAAGAAATACTGTTTTTCTTTTTTTTTGTCCTCACTTTTTCCCCCAGTGTACCATCTGCAAGCTAAGACATGTGCATCCAATTCATTGTTTAAAGGTGTTGCTAAAAAAGTAACTGGACAGCTGAATGTACTTGGAGGAGAACACAAACTGCCAATTCTGTCTCTTTACCTTGACACCTGCACTGGCTAGCAGCACGCAATTCGTTTAAAGGAATGGCCATCCTGTCCACCTAAAGAGAGCAAAGCTAACAGTGATCATTTTTCAGAAATAATCTTTTTAAACGAACAACACACTCTTAGTTTACATATCATGGCAAAATACCTGTGCACATATACTGCACAATGCTGTTGCACTAGAGGCAGTTATGCAAGATGTGGTGGTGCCTTCCTGTGTCTTGGAGGAAACACACATGAGGCCTCACTCTCCTAGTAAGATAAGATAAGATAAACCTTTATTAGCCCCAGAAGTGGGGAATTTGCAATTTCATGGAAGAAAATGGACAGTACAAATGTAAGAGCAGCAAAAATGAAAAACAACACATTTACAACATTTTCATCCAAAGCAACTTCCATTCCCTAACTACATGGGGCAGTCTCCCTAGAGCAACTTGGGGTTAAGGGTCTTGCTCAGGAAGGTAGGATGCTGAAGGTAGGATTCAAACCCATGATTTCTTGGTCCAGAGGCAAGTATCCTACCCACTAGCACACCACCACCACCCCACAATAGACTAAAAACTATACCAACAGAACTAAACTAAACAATATACAAACAATCTAGAAATATAAATATGGACATGTATATTGAAAAAAAATAATAATAATAAAAAAAAATAATAAAAAAAAATCTGTCCATGGCAGATACCATTTGTATCCAAGTTTACAAATATACATATGTAGTTGTAAATATGTGTGTGTATA
>JBBPCX010005061.1:0-18284 GCA_037974365.1 Hydrocynus forskahlii
AGAGAGAGAGAGAGAGAGAGAGAGAGAGAGAGAGAGAGAGAGAGAGAGAGAGAGAGAGAGAGAGAAAGAGAGAAAGATTATATGGTAATAAAATGACCCAAGCAGATTGATCATTATTAAACACAGATCAATTCAAATGAAAATGCAAGAGGAAAAAGACGCAATTTATTTTATGGGTAAATTGCGTCTTTTTCCTCTTGCATTTCCTCATAATCTTCTATTTCTATCCCAGTGTGTGTGCGTGTGCGTGCGTGTGTGTGTGTGTGTTTGAGAAAGAGTGAGAGATAGATTATGAGATAATAAAAATGACCCGAGCAGATATGATCATCATTAAACTGAAGTAAAGTGTGTACTAATATATGGTGCAGCATTAGTTCCACAGCCTCCATAATGCTGATGAGTTCGTCTTAAGAGTGTCCATCTTAAGAGGGTATTTGGCTGATACTCTTATCCAGAGCGACTTATAGGGACAGTCTTACAGTCATTAGTAACACAGACAGCCTTACACTCAGTTACAGGGACAGTCTTACAGTCATTAATCACAGGGAGAGTCTGACAGTCATCAGTTACAGGGACAGTCTTACAGTCATTAGTTACAGGGACAGTCTGACAGTCATCAGTTACAGGGACAGTCTTACAGTCATCAGTTACTGGGTCAGTCTTACATTCATTAGTTACAGGGACAGTCTTACAGTCATCAGTTACTGGGTCAGTCTTACATTCATTAGTTACAGGGACAGTCCCCCTGGAGCAACTGAGGGTTAAATGTCTTGCTCAAGAACACAATGGTAGAAGGTGTGTGTGTGGGGGGGGGGTTGACTTTGTGGTCATTGGGTTCACAGGCAAGTGTTTTACTCACTAGGCTACTACCACCCTGCTTCTTGTGAACTCCTTCCTCCACTCAGATCACATGACCTGAAACCTGAGACGCTAAATTTGAGCCCCATGAGCCTCGGATCTAGTCAGTTCTTCTGGGTCTGCAGATGAGCTGAGTCTGGGAAGAAAGACAGACATGAGGGCTGTGGGTCAGCGCTGGAAGCTCAGCAGCACCGTACTGATGACTGCTTTTCTGCTGCTATCCGAGCTGGGTAAGTGATGAACAAGAACACACAGTGGCAACATTTCAGAAAACACACATTAGTTCAGCAGAGATCATGCACTTTTCAGCTGAGGGACGCTGGAGGATGTGTTGGTGTTTTCTTATTGTTTTAAGGTGTTTTGCGGTTTCTAAGGTTTTTTTCTTGCTGGTCCACTCGTACGGCTACATTTTTATTTACCGTTTGAATAAACCTTTGCTTTGTTGATGTTGGAATCAAACCCCACAGGCTGCTTGTAAGTTGTGCTTCTAAGCTCATTTATGCCTTTGATTCCAAATTATTCCAGCCCACTATTAAATTTTAAAAATGGGGAATGAAAACAGCAAAAACAACACTCCAGCATTTTACTGAGGCCCAGTGGACAATCTGTAAACAGCACCACAATAGACACCTATCACAAGACACTTTCAAAGGCATGACACAAACACCCACACATTCACACTTACACACACATACATTCACACGTAAGACTTGCTTTAAACCGTTTTGCAAACTGTAAAGAAATAACAAATATACCGCAATATAAAGCCACAGTAGTAAACAGAGTAGGACGCAGGATATTACTAACCAGTCACAGCGTAGGAGGTGAGGACACTACTAACTAATCACAGAGCAGGAGACAGGACACTAGTAATCAATCACAAAGTAGGAGGCAACAAACACTACTAACCAGTCTACAGAGCAAGAGGGAGGACAGTACTAACCAATCACAGAGCAGGAGGCAGGGCAAAATTAGCCAGTCACAGTGTGGAAGGTGGGACGATACTAGCCGATCACAGTACAGGAGGCTGGACATTGTTATCCAGTCACAGTCCCGAAGGCTGGACACTGTTAGTCAATCACAGTGCAGGAGGCAGGACACTACTAACCAATCACAGAGGAAGAGGCAGGACAGTCCTAACCATCACAGAGGAAGAGGCAGGACAGTACAAACCAATCACAGAGTAGAAGGCAGGGCAAAATTAGCCAGTCACAGTGTGGAAGGTGGGTCGATACTTGCCAATCACAGTACAGGAGGCTGGACATTGTTATCCAATCACAGTACAGAAGACTGGACACTGCTAGCCAATCACAGTGCAGGAGGCAGGACACTGTTACCAGCTGCATCAGAGTAGGCAGGATACTACTAACCAATCACAGAGCAAGAGGCAGGATACTACTAAACAATCACAGAACAGGAGGCAGGACACTACTTACCAACCACAGAGTAAGAGGTAGGACACTACTAACTAATCACAGAGCAGCAGGCAGGACACTACTAACCTGTCACAGAGCAGGAGGCAGGACATGTAGTTTACTGTAATTCCCTCATTTCCATTAGCATGCAGTTTCCACCTGCAGCCATTAGAGGGAGTTCACTTTGCAACCTGTCACCAGCAGACTGACAGGCAGACAGACAGCCTGTGTAAGAGAGAAAGAGAGAGAGAGAGAGCAAGAGTGAGAGAGCAGGTAGTGTGCGGGCTGGATTAGCATGAGAATGGTGCTGTGTTATAAAAGAGAGGGGGAGAGGTTACTGTCCCCCATCACACACGCCCGTGCTCATGTCTCTGTGTCCCGTGTGTGTGCGCTCTTTCTATGCCCTTTTGACTGCAGTCCTGCTCTTCTCTTCTCTGTCCCTCCACTTTGAAAATCCTCCCCTTCTTCCTGTCCCCATAGACGCTTTGAACACCATGGACAACCAGGCCACCTTCCTGTACTTCGCCTATGGGAGCAACCTGCTGAAGGAGAGGCTCCAGCTGAAGAACCCCTCAGCCCGGGTTCACTGCGTTGCCAAGCTTCAGGTACAGCCTTGTTTGTCCAGTGTTAGTGTATTCATACACACACAAACACACACGTCACTTCTCAAGAATTCATGTCCTAGTGATACAGTGCAACACAAAAAATACATATTTGTGTGTAATTAACATATGATAAATGGATTTGGGAGGTATTTACACAATAGACATATTTGTATGGATGAAGCTCAATAGGCCATTGTAGCTCCAGTGTCGCTCCTCCCTGAATGTGCAATGTATCTCTTCAGGACTACAAGCTGGTGTTTGGAAATCACAAGGGTCTGGCGAGTGATCGCTGGCACGGCGGCGTGGCCACTATAGAGCACAGCCCAGGGGATGAGGTGTGGGGGGTGGTATGGAAGATGAACATGGCAGACCTGGAGAGTCTGGACAGGTACGGAGTCCCAAGGTCCTCGAGAAGCTGGCTCACTGCATCACAGCGAGTGGGAACAGGGGTGGTTATCAGCCATAGGGAAAACGGCTGCATTTTTTATTGGGAACTTATGCCCCTTCTCCTCTCAGAGAACTCTGTCCCCTCCCTGTTCCCACTCTGTCCCCTCTTCCCAGCCTGTTCCCACCGCGTTCCACCGCTCCCATCCTGTTCCCCTATTCCCACGTTGTTCCCCCGCTCCCACCCTATTCCCTCATACCCTGTTCACCCACTCCAACTTGTTCCTTCATTACCACCCTGTTTCCCTGCTATCACATGGCATATGACACAGTGTTGTTTACTGTCAGCGAAGGGAGCATCATTCAGCTGAGCTGTGAAAGTGGGAGATTTAAGGCAGGTGTTGTTTTTCTGACCCTGAATGAATATGGACTTTAAAGATACACTTCATATAACCGAATGGGATGGGTTTGTCCCTGTCCGTGTGTGTGTGTGTGTGTGTGTATTTAGGCAAGAGAATGTGAGGTTGGGGGCCTACAGCCCAGTGGAGGTGTCCGTGTGGACCCCTGGTCAGGAGCTAAGCTGCCGGACGTACATCATGAACAGCTGTGTCTACGCACCACCGTCTCCGCAGTACCTGAAGGTAGACTCTTCCTATCTGTACGGTTCTATTGGCGTCAGCTCAGGGACCTCCAAGAACTGAGGAGCCTACTAGTTCATTCATATTGTTTTAATCTCATTATAACTCACAACATACAGAACAGACCTAAAAACAGTTATGGCTCACTACTGACAAGTTTTTTTTTCTAAAGACCTGAGAAAGTGTAGTACCACATTAGGACCATTTTAGATCTTTATATATGCTGCAGAATTTCATATAATTCCACTCTTTTGAATGCCAGTCTTTCAGCTCAGTCCAGGAGCATTTTTACATATGATGTCATCACTTATATAGTCGTCTGTTTGAGGTTTCGTGACGTGGCGCGTTTCCCCGCTCCCACCACTGCCCAACAACAGTGTTGTGCTGTTTTTTCTGGCGTTTGCCGCTGCTCCCTTTTGTGTGGGAAACACAATGGGCTGTGGGCAGTAACTCGGTCAGTGGCTGCTGGGCTTATTCAGTGGAGCTGCCCTCCAAACCCAGTTCTGTATTAAAGTGAAGCATCTGGAATATACATTTCACCCTCGTATCCCCTGCTGCTCACAGCACGTTGCCCCGCAAAGTGCGCCTGCTCGGCCTACCATCACAGAGCCTTCAGCCGGAGGACTTGACCATGGCTTCTGGATACTTCCTCTGACCTGTTAAAGCTCAAATGACTCTGGAGATGAAAAAAAAAGCAAGCCAAGTGTGTCTGTTCTGGCTTTGTGATGGAAGCTTTGTGCGTATGTCATGTGTGGCACATGCCATCCAGGGTTTTTTTGTTCTCTGAGGTGCACAGCTCTGTGGCTGAATGCACATTTGGGGACTTTTCAGCTGTTCAGGTTAAAGGAAAGACAGTCTACACAGACCTTTAAATTAACACTGGAGATCACCTAAGCAACAAGTAACATATAGGCATGATGCTAAGCCATCTCCTCAGAACATGTAAAGGTAGGGGTAATATTACTCTCCTGTTGAGGGGGTCATATGTTATAGAAGACAGTGAGTGAGCAGTCAGTTCTTGGAGTCAATGCTGGAAGCAGAATAATGGGCAAAAGGATTTGAGACACTTTGCGTGAACACATGAACATCTCCGGCAGGTCTTGTGGTAGGTTCCGGGTGTGCAGTGGTCAGAATATATCAAAAGTGCTCTAAGGAGAACTGGAGAACTGGTGACAGGGTCATGGGCACCTGAAGTTCTGGGGAGCGAAGACCAGCCTGTCTGATCTGATCCCACAGAAGACCTGCTGCAGCAGCCCCTAATGTATATGAGGCTGTGCAACTGCAGACAGAGTGTTCGAGTGTCCATGCCGACCCCTGTCCACCCCTGAAAGCTCTTACCACGGACATCAGAACTGGACCAAGGAGCGATGGAAGAAGGTGGTCTGGTCTGATGGTTCACATTTTCTTCTACATCATGTGGATGACCTGGTGTGTGTTTGGGGGTTGTTTATCTGGGGAAGAGATGGACCAGGGTGTACTAGGGAAAGAAGGTGAGGGAGTCCAGGCTGTGTGATTCTCTAATTGATGTTCTGCTGAAGAACCTTCACGTGGATGCACCTTTAACACCCAAACACTGCAGACCATGGAGACACTGTTTCCTAATGGCAGTGTCCTCTCTTAGCAGGATGATCAAGCTGTGGGTCTGAAATGATGTGCAGCTTCTTAAGAAGCCGTTGAAAAAAGGAACCAGATAGAACCGAAGAAGATCTGCACCAGCACATCCCAAGTTGGATGTCTGAGATGGTTTTATGGACTGATGGAGGAGCTAACAAGAATCAGGACAATAAAAACTAAAATAAAATAAAACTGAACCTAAAATAAGACTTAAAGCAAAAGCTGGATACACTCAACCATTTGATATAAAGCTTCTGTCTGATTTTAAATGTGTTTCTGCTTTTTTTCTAAAGGTAAAAAAAGAATATCTTCTGCTGATCATCTGCTTTGACTGGAAAAGTGTGGTCTTCGACTTTTGTACAGTGCTGCATTTAACAGTAATAACGGACTAAACCTTTCAAGGCTTCCAATGCATACTTTACCGGCAAGAAGTAAATAAATATATGAAGATAATCATATATCAGCACTGCTGATTGTACATCAGTTGTTGTTCATAAATGTTTTTAAGTAGTGTATATTTATTGGATTACAAGCTCTGATACTGCCTCTAATGTAACCAAGCTTGCGATGGGGTACTTTCATTTCCCACCTTGAATTTAACAACTGTAGCTGAAACACACAAACAAATACTGATATTCCTTACAGTTTTACAGCAAGTCTTTCAGTAAATAAATACAAATCAAAGTAGAGAAGAATGTTAATCTATTAGTTGTGTAATGTTAACTAATGCAAGTCAGTTGGACTAAAAGCTGGTAAACCATACCTAGTTGTTCAATCAGGTGTGTTTAGTTTGATCACAGGCATATTATTTCTCAGATTATTCATTTTATTATTTATGATCCTTAATCTTGTTTTTTTTTTTTATTCCCAATCTGTCTGGCAACTGTATTGGAGTGATTGATGGTTCCAATGCTTTAAAAATGAAAATTTACCTTTAGAAGAGTTTTCTTGAAGGAGGAAATTGGAAATTTGAAAGATTCTTTAGTCACTAGTTTCATAAACGAATGTGTAGAAAATACCTGAGTTCTTGTTTGTCCCTGATGCTGTAGGTGATCGTGATGGGGGCAGAGCAGAACGGGCTGCCGAAGGAGTACCAGGAGAAGCTGAAGGCCATAGAAACCAACAAGTACGAGGGTCAACTGCCTGTGATGGAGGAACTGGAGCGAGCTCTGAAAAACTCCAAACGTAAAAAAAAGGGCCGCTCTGACGCTTAGCGAAGACTTTCGGAAACAACAGGAAATAACTGTGAAATTAAAAAATAACTGTATAATTACAAAATACCAACAGATTAAAGCATAAAAGGAGCAATTAAACAGCTGATCTCATGAATGTTCCATTTATGTCATTCTGACTGAATATCTGGAGAACTTTGTGATGTTTCGTAATAAAATAAACCCCACAGGTATTTGTTTACTGTCAACAGAATCTGTATTATGTACTTTAATACGCTGTTTGCATTTATAAGTGCTGATTTATTCTCTCTGATGCCCTGAAATTGAGTTAAAAACAGAATGTCATGTCTGCATGGCGTATAGTACGGAAACTCTGCAGTTGTGCCAGACACCTCACATCACCTTTTTAATTTTAGAAGTCATTTACACATATTTTGAATAATGTATACTTACCATTTTTATTCTAAGAATTAGACACATGTCAACGGAACAGCATTTTTCTCATTTCATCATTCATTTTGACCTAAATGTGTTTAAGTGAATACACATTTTGAATGTGTAGGCCGATTTGAAATGTGTGGTTTCAACACACATTGCAGTCCTGTGTATTCCTGTTGCCCCCTTCTGGTTGATTTCTATACTACACCCATGATTTTAACAATAGCTGGAATTATTTTATTACATTGCTTTTGGTATTTTAACACATCTATCTACCTATTTATCTATCTATTTAATAATTAGGTATATAACTTTTTAGAACTTTCTTCAGTATTATCTTTTAGCATTTGTAACTAAATTGTGCATTTTTACATAAATGTATACAGTCATCCCTCGCTTTTCGCAGGGGTTACGTTCCAAGAGCACTCGCATATAGTGAAAAACCACGTTGTGTTTTGGTAAAAAAAAAAAAAAAGCCTAAAAAAGCCTAAAAATTTAATAATGTAAACCCTAAATATGCCCCAAATATGCTCACAAAACAATGTCATTTTAAACTCAGTTTAATACATTACCCTTAACGAAAATATAAAGGTAAGCCCATACAGACTGTAGGCTACTGTAATTCACACACGGGCATTTTCATTGGCATGCGCTGTCGTTTTCGTTGGTATAAACAGGTAAATACAGTGATAAATTAGTGTAATTTTAAGTAATAAAAATACAGTAAAATGTAGGGGTAATCACCAACAATTTTTACATCAATAATTTACTGTTCATCAGCGGCACGTCTTATTCAGGGTTCTTCAGGAGGAGTACTGTATTGTCGAGACCCGCTGGTTAAAGCAGACATTGGACGGCGACTGAGCTCAACAGCCTCTTTTAATTTAATTTACAGGAATAAAACTACTGGGCTTTAAGAAGAACAAAGGGGCGACTGGCAATTTTTATTATCCCCACGCCACAGGTGTCGCTGCCTATTATAAATGCCTTTCATGTTCTTTTGAGCTCAAAAGAAGAACACAGGCTTCTCTGCCATTCATTCTTGTTCGAAGAGTCACCTCGAGTCGACACGCACTGTCCGAGTGAATCGACTCCGCCCGCCCACCGCTGGACCCGTGGGCATTTGAACGTAAATAAATCCACAAAACATGACAAAACCCGCTCAAAGCACAATAAAACAACTCCAAAAACAAATCGAAAGCACTTATTACATCCAACCAGTGCTTACAGACACTTATAAAGCGAAGTCTCATAATTCCCAATCGCTTACTTTTGGAGAAATTCAACACTCGTGTGTCTCCTGGAGAGCCTCCTCGGAGCGTCACTTCGGAGCGTCTCTGCTGTTTCCCATGAAAAATCGTATTTGTTGGACAACTATCCCCATCAAATGTGCTCGAAATATTCTGAAATATCCTCAGTATGGTCTTCTGAGTGTTTTTTCCTTGGTTTGAGCGAAACAATCCAAATGCTCGCCCCAGACTCACAGGCGCCTCTGATCTCAGACCAGTTCTTGCAGTATTTTTACAGCCCAGAGAGAAGCCAAACCCACTAATGACATATATTTGGAAAGCTATTTTTATTGGCTACATGTCGGTACATGCTAATTTTGGCTAGAGGATAAGTGGACCGAGCTATTGTCAGTCAAACCCGGAGCGCCTGATTGGGTCACCGGAGATTTTGGGCTGTAATTTCCCGTTTGAGTAGGGGGCGTGTCCCTCACGTGCTGCTGCTGACACAGTTCACTCCGCAACACATTCTGCAGCATGTTTTGGACCTGCTGACGGCATTCTTTAATTAAACAAGCATAAGTTCCATTCTTATTTGATTTTCTTCTTGGTAAGACCAAAAACTGCATAGGTGGCTTATTAAAAAGCAGACATCTTCAGCCTCTGTTGCTAGCAGCCTAGCACCGCTACTAACAACATGGAGCCCGGCACCCCCACCCCCCCCAAAAAAAAATGGATGGATGGAAGGTTAAATACTTTTTGACACCCCAGATAAGCCAAATGCTGACCCACACATGATGTTCTGGTCACACCTCTGGTTATTCACCAGAAACTGTGAGAGCCGGCGAGCCGGTCACGTGAACCAGTACAAAAACATTTATACAGTTATATTTTATATGGAAATGTAGCTGAATTTTCAGTCATATTTATGCTACAAAATTAGTAAATTTAGAAGTATAATGCGTAAAAAAAAACATTGCCACGAAAAATGCAAAAACAAAATGCAGAGAATATTTGCAGGTTCCGCGTTATTGTGGA
Organism: Hydrocynus forskahlii; assembly: GCA_037974365.1. NCBI lineage: Eukaryota > Metazoa > Chordata > Actinopteri > Characiformes > Alestidae > Hydrocynus > Hydrocynus forskahlii. The sequence continues at coordinate 9,389 of JBBPCX010005061.1, forward strand.
GATTTCCACGTAAAACTATCAGTTAGGTTCTCAAAAAAAATCTGCGTGTGACTGAATTGGCGATTCCTGATCTGTGTAAAACTGGGGGGTTACTGTAATTTAAAGAAATAAATATTACTTTGCAATTCAGAAACAGACAACCTAATTCTAAATCTGAACATGTGCTCATATTTGTGGGTACTAAACACTTCGGGGCAGCTGGTGGCCTAGTGGTTAGGGAGTTGTCATTGCGATCAGAGGTTGTGGGTTTGAAATCTAGGACTGCTAGTGGCACCTCTGAGGTACCCTTGAGTAAGGTACCGTCCCCACACACTGCTCCTCGGGTGCTGTGTTCCTGGCTGTCCGCTGCTTCACTTTGTAAATGGGTTAAATGCAGAGGAAGAATTTTGTGCTGTTCACACTGTGTGCTGTGGTGTGCTCACGTATGACAAATGGACACTTTACATTCTGTCACTGTATTCATGCACCTTCTGCATGAGGCCTAAATCGTCACACACTCAACTCAAACCGGTTCAGTAATCAACAGGGTCAGACTTACCATCAGGCGTATCAGGCATGTTCCCAGTGGGCCGACGTGACACCATTTATTCATTTATTTATTTATTTATTGGTGTGACCAGCCCAGACGACTCGTAGATCGGCGGCCCAGTTGACACTAAGAAGCTCAATCAACTTTTTAAACACTATAACTTTCGCTTTGGTCCCATGCCTGTGTAATACATTTGCCAAAAAAGTCAGCACAGGAGCTTTTTTCCTGATCACCAGCCCCTGAAACACTCACGCTAACAAAAGCACACCAATGAAGCAGGTGGCGATATAACCTTAAACCGTACAGCACTGGTGACCAATCAGAAGCCTTTGAGGGGAGACAATGACAGTGGGCAGTGTTGAGACAGTGGGCAGTGTTGAGACAGTGGGCAGTGTTGCCTTGTCGGAAAAAGCTACCTTTAAGTTTAAACAGTTCACAATACTAATGATGAGAAATAATATGCATAATCAGAGAAATATATATTTTATTTAAATGAGAAGAGCCTAAATAGATAGACAGATCATTAGAGGTGCACAGAGCCAGTTTATACAGTCAGCTTCTAAGACTGAGAAATGCTACCGTGATGCAAGACATGCTACATCAGATCGTGCCATGCTAACAGCTTGTGGTGATTTCTGGATAGTGCTGATGTTTCCCAGCTTCAGAGAGCATTCTGTAAACTGCAGAAAAGGGCATTTTAGAATCAGAAAACTTTGCTGAGCCTAGAGGAAAGTTTTTACATAACGACAGCGAAGACACAGACCCCAGAGTAGCGACAGGGGTCGCTGCAGGACCGTGCGGGACTTCCTCGCCAGCCTTCCCCTCTCTCCGAAATGGTGAGAGAGCCACGGAGTCTAGAAGAGGACCGCGGGGACCGACCCACTATCCAGGTACGCGAGTTAGGAGGAAGACGAGGCCCTGTACAGGTGGAGCGGATGGCCGGAGGATCCGCCGGTGTTACTGGATCCACGGACTCTGCTCCCCGACGTCCCTGGCTACAAGGCTGCGAGGAGACCCCGGAGGAAGAGGAGAACCCGGCCCAGCTCCAGGAGAGCGGCTCCTGGGCCGGTGTCCACCCAACCAAGTCAGCCAGCCTTCACAACGTCGCCCCCACGGTCTCTCCCGACAGCACGATCCACCAGCTCCAGTGCCAACGTCACCAGCCGTGGCTCCCGCCCCGGCCACAGCGTCACCAGCCATGGCTCCCGCCCCAGCCCCCGCTTCAGATGCCGTGGCTCACGCCCCAGTCCCAGCCTCACCAACTGTGGCTCAAGCCCCGGCCCCAGCTTCACCAGCCGTGGCTCACGCCCCTGCATCTGCTCCAGACGCCCCAGCCCCAGCCTCACCAGCCATGGCTCACACCCCAGCCCCAGCTCCAGACACCGTGGTTCATGCCCCGGCCTCTTTTCATGGATGGAGGTCACTGCTTTCACCACCTCATCCACCTCCACCTTGGGGGGTGAACTTTAGTATTCCCTCGTCCTCCCCCCGTCCGCGGTTGTGTGGGCTGGGAGGTCTGTTTAGGCGCCCCGGAGTGTCGCCATTGGGGGGGGTCCTGTCATGATTCTGACCTGCGGCCGCTAGAGGTTGCTATAGGCCTATGGACTGGCCTCCTCCACTACAGCTGGCTGGAGTTACCCTGATCATGTCTGTTTTCCTATCGGTCCTCTGTCTAGTCTCCTTTTGTATTTATGTTGGTTAGCCCTCAGTTCCAGTGTCAAAGCATACCCTAACCTTACCCTGGTCTGTGTCTCACCTCTTTGTTTCGTTTATGTTTTCATGTCTGGCCCTCGAGCCTTGTTTCAGTTCTGTTTAAGTTTAAAATAAATCATCCTATCATGGAAGTCTGTGACTGTGCCTCATGTTTCTTACCCGAACATAGACAGGCTGCGACACTAACTTTAGATATTTTGGCAAATTCACTGAGCAGAAATATATTGAAACCGTTTCACTGAGCACTTTAAGGGCTGGAATGGTGTGATTTGTTATCGACTTTAATGGACATATTTATGTGGTTGCTGACCTGTAAGGAAGGATGGGCATTTCATGAGTGTCTCTACAACATTGCTAGGCTAGCACCAGCATTCTCGTCGATGAAGCCCAGATCAGAGCGGTCTATGGCTCTAGCCCAGACAGCACAAATGGCAAAACTGAGTCTTAATTCTAGAATCTAACTTAAGGATCTTTGACTATGTTAACTAACTGAGAGTGTGATACCATGGCCAGTTCAAACCGAAGATTCACAACGAGACAAGCTACAAAATTCTAAAAACCAGCAACTTGCTGAAACATAATTTCTAAAAACTGAAGCACCAATGCAACAACTCGCAATGGGACCATGGTTTCTATAACAACGTCCAGATAAACTAGTAAGCTGGATATTATTAAACAAAGTTACCCCATTGGCAAAATGTCCAAAAAATTGCATTAATTTCTGTGACTTATGAAGCATATCAGTTATGACTGAAGTTGAGCAGACACTGCTGTTTCGTTGAAAGGAGGTAATATTTCTCTCTATCTCCACTGACCAAAACTCTGTCCTGACATCTCTGCTGGACTGATTGAGTGACATCCCATCATAAAAGCTGTGAGGTAAAAACGTTCTAAAACCTTGAAACTGTAATTTTGTCTCGACTTTGTCTTGTTCTTGACTCGGTCTGTCTTGGTCTTAGTCTTGGTCTTTTCTTGGTCTCGAAACCCTCTGGTCTTGGTAGTGTTTTGGTCTTGGTTTAGGCGGTCTTGACTACAAGTTTACTAGGTAGCTCAGAACCCCAAGACTGTGAAGAAGGGCATGGTAGCACATCTCAATGGGCAGAATGTTTAGACAGAGCACCGGACCAAGTTAAAGTCACGTGGTGCGTTTTCTGTGATCAATTCATTGAAATTAGCGTTAATTCGACACCTCTAGTATAAACAGGTCAGAACTCCTAACGAGGTTGAGAGCAGTAATACTTTGTAAACGTTGGGCATTGTAAATAAAAACCTAATGTAAACACGGCACATACTGTGATGTCACAGGAGTGGCACACAGTATGACGCGAAATGGTCCATTTTTAAAAACCTTCGTTTTTCTTGTCCATGCGTAAATGCAGAAATGGAGGTTTCAGGAATCACCACTTTGGCTGGAGCTTTCAAAAACCTCAGTTTTCACTGACCCTAACCGCCGTTTACGTGTGGATGAAAGGCCAAAACGCATAGAAAAACCCCCGTTTTCAGAAATACTCGTGTTCGAGTAGACATGGCCTAAAACGTTTCATCTTGCACATCTTAAATCGAAAACCTGAACATGCCACTCCATTTACCGTTCTCTTTGACCTCATAGTTCCTAGCAGCACATCTTGTGATATGGTTCTGGGGTCCTGAGACCTAGGAGCTGCCTCATTGGTGCCCGCCACAAGCCCCCACCCCCCCACAACCCCCCCACAACCAACCTCCTTCTGCAGGAGTCCGTAAATTAAAGCATTTTGCTTCTGTGGTCTGAATGTCTTGTAATGAAGCTAGACAAAATCTACAGAACTTATCAACTCTAAAACTCTCCTGATATCCATTATGGCCCGCCAAGTTATCAGCAGAATTAGAGACTTCAAAATCATCTAAACCAAGCACTAACTTAATATCTTCTCCTGTAAAAAATGTGTTGTATTTGCAGTACTTTCCAACATAATTTAAACCTTCAACAATCTGTTGGGTAGCATGTTTTGACACAAGAAGTTTAGTTTGCATACAAAGCAAAAGAGATGCAAGTTTGTGTTCTAATGCAGAGCTAAAATCATCATTGCAAAATACATGTTTATTGTTTTCTGCAATATCACCCAGACCCACTTCACATTCTATAGCTGAGGAAGTATTACAAGCAGTTTCTTGGTTTGCAATAACAGCATGATTAACTAATGGTGTAAACTCATTTAAAGATTGAAATTTATGTTTCCTGTTTTTGTATAAGTTCAATGTGGCATATATGTCAGTCTCAAAGTCACAGTTTATAAATGGATATTTAACGGTTTCATACTTTTTCAAATGCTTTCTTAAATGAGTGAAAAATGTCTTTTGAGTACAAAGGTCTTTGAAAAGCACAAAGTGAACACCTGAAACTGGCCACATCATCATCTTTTCGATTGGGACGGGCACCAATGGGATGTATTCGGTGAGTTTTAACACACCTGCAATCCGGAATGTACAAGCATAATCACTGTAAATGCAAAGAAACGAGGAATATGGTCCGCGCCAATGTCTCAACCTCTAATGTCTGAGAAGTGTGTCCTGAGTGGAGCCATGAAATCTGCATATCTTGCACTGCATGAAAAGCCTGAAAAGGAATATCTAAAACATGCTGTTATAACATCCTTAATTTTGATTTCAACAGAAACACAATTTTTCTGCAACCTTGGTGATTTTATCAGTAGCTATGTTTTCTGTCGCTTTTTAGACCATGAATATGACAGTAATGTCAGATGGTCATTACTCATGGAGATTAGTCTAAATACAATAAAGGAAGTGACTAAATCAGTACTTCTATAATTATTAGATAATTTTCTCAACACAAATCCAAAAAATCTGTTGACCTGGAGTATGTAAAATTATATTATCAACACACTCAAAGCTCCCAACGCACTGACACAAAGTGGCAGACGTTTATCCAAAATGAGAAACTTCTCCCACATGCGCAGAAAAAGTATATATTCGTTACAAACTGATCTTCATTTGAAGATTTTCAGTGCTGAAATTAATGTGGAATTGAAGTGAACTCCGCCTAATTAAATAATACACATTAGCCCAAAATTTTACCCTATACATGTTGGAACAACATAATTTATTGTACTGGGTAAAACATTGCTTAGTTTTATTTTTTAGAGTGTGTTCATCGGGTAGCCCATCTTATTCAGGGGCTTCAGGAGGAGTGGTATTGTAGTGAGCCGCTGGTTAAAACAGACACTGGACAGCGACAGAGCTCAACAGCCTCTTTTAATTTAATTTACAGTAATAAAAATACAGGGCTTCAAGAAGAACAAAACGAAAAACAAGAGAAACACTCGAAACGCTCCACAGGGGAAATTCTGGACTGCAGCTTCTACAGGTGCAGCAAATGGCAGCAGCAAGGAGAAACCTTTCAAACCTCTGCCTCTGAGTACAGCCATATTGTGTAGCTGAATTTACCTTAATGATTATGTTGCAAAATTAGTAAATTATATTTTCTTAGTGATTTAGCACTAAAATGCATAAAGAATTATATATTGCCACGAAAAAAGCAAGAAAACAATGCGGAGAATATTTGCAGTTTCGGCGTTATTGTGGGGATTTCCATATCAGTTATGTTCTCCGAAAAAATCCGCGCTAGACTCCTAATCCACGTAAAAGGGGGTTACTGTATCTATTATTTGTAGTGGGGAGAGCAGCTTTTCTGTTGGTATTTGTGAACAATATACAGACATGAAAGACATCAACACTTTTTTAAATCTCTCTCTCTTTCTCTCTCTCTCTCTCTCTATCTCTCACTCTCTCTGTCTCACTCTCTTTTGGCGCTGTCACACACGCACACATACAGAATGTCCTCTCTTTGTTTCCCAAATATTCATTAAAAGATTCAGGTGCATCATTTTTGACTGGGTAATTTCACAAGTTATTGAATACTACTTAGTTGAATACTACTTGTATTGAATACTAATTTGTTAGTGTATACATTCATGGGATCGCAAATATGGATGGTGTGTGTAACTGTATGTGGTGGGATGTTCTAGCCCAAAATGCCAGGGCCATTTTTTGTCCCAATCCGGCCATGGTAATCAGACTCGCTCGTACAGTTTCCAACACTTTGACAGTCTACTATCTAGAACCATGGACTGGAGTATGTTAACTAGGTAACGCATCTTTTCGACAATGAGCTGTGAGCAGCTAAATGAGGGTGGAGGAGTAAAAGCTTAAAAGCTCAAAATGACAAAAAAGCAAATTATAATTAAAACAAATTGCTTACAGTTAGGCTGTGCAGTTTAATGGCTGACCTGTACTGAGTACAGACCAATCCAGTCCAGTTCAGTCCTCCAGCTTAGACGAGCAATGCATGTCCTGCATTACTGTCAGTCAGGTTCTGACGTCACTACAAAACTTGGGGGTAGTTTGGTGGTACATGTGCCTTTGAGGTTGGGCTATGCAAATAACTGTGCATGGATAATAGAGCCATCCTAGCAAAGCCCAGGATGTGTAACAGAATTGTTTTTCTATGAAGTTTAGATTTTTGCAGTATTTTATGCTGCTTTCAGAGTACAAAGAACACCAAAAATATTTTTAATCCAGGAATTTGTTTAAGGTCTTGACCCTCCAAAAATGAAGCTGTGAAACAGCTGAACCGATTTAGGACACTCTTACGACATCTAGTGGTCATACTTATGCACAGTGAAAGAGCACATTGGAATTTGATTATATTTTTATTTATATTGTTTAAAATCCTAAAATAAATTAACCTAAACTGATCCAGGATTGACCTTCAAATCGTAGGAGTCTGTATTATATTTTCACCACCGACAATGTGAAGATAAAGCATTCGTGATAATATAGGTAACACATTAATATCCGAAAGAAATACAGCTTATTCTTAATAAATTAATTTCAATCACATTTGCAGGTGACCTGGAATGAAACCCATCGCCTCCTAACGGTCAGTCATAGAGACAGTTCAGGGCCTTCCCAAAGGCTCCTAAAGCAAAAAATAAACTACAATGTAAAAACTTTCGGGAAAAGACAAAATTAGTTCAAATTGATACCTAAAACAAAAAAGATGGCAAACATTTATTTATTTATTTCTTAATTATTAATTATTATTATTATTGTTGTTGTTGTTGTTGTTGTTGTTATTTTCACTATAATTATATTATTTCTATTATTATTGTTCCTCTTCTTCTTCCTCTTATTAATATTATTATAACTATCGTTGCTGTTTGTTTAAATAGCTTTTTCTTCCAGACTATTTCTTCAAAGTAAAACTAAACTTATGCGAATGTTTCACCTAAACTGTGCGGAACGTAAAAGCAGCGCTATTTAAGGCGGAAGGAAATGGAGGGAGGAGGGAGGAGATAGGAGGAGATAGGAGGGACAGCCGAAGAAAACATAAAGAGTGAAAGACTCACACAAACACTTTTCAGCCATTTCCCACTGTTACTTCCTCAAAAAAACGAGTTTCAAAACACACACACACACACACACACACACACATCGCTGAAGCTCCGCTCTGTAGTTTCACTTTCTCCTGATTTAGAAGGATTTCCAGGTTCTGAATGATTTCTCGGAAATACTTGAAGCAGGACTCCTCAGGTGTGTGTGTGTGCGTTTGTGTGGCACCCGGGTGAAGTCGGCATTGATCTGAACTCAGTGGTAGACGTGAAGACACAAGTCAGGTGACAGTGTGTGTGTGTGTGTGTGTGTGTGTGTGTGTGAAGGTTACACTGATGGACGTAACTCCAGCTCTCAGGTTACCCACCCTCCACCGAGAAGTTCTGGTGGAGCAGGTGAAGAACACACAGTGTATCTTAGACAACCTGAAGAACAACGACTTCATCTGCAATGAGGACGTCGAGATCATACAGAGGGGGGCTACCAAAACTGCCCAGGTGAGACACACACACACACACATGTATATATATATATATATATATATATATATGTTTATGCTATGGTGTCAAGCGATTAAAAACTTTAATCTAATTAATTACATGTTCTCGGATTAATTAATCTAAATTAATTGCACACATTACAGCAAAACATTTTTGTACTGTTCATGTGCAATATAACCTAATATGCTGTGGGAAGAAAATAAAAAATTCTTCAACAAGATGACAGAACTAAGTCCATCTATGAAGTGCAGTTTAAGATAATGTACATACAAGCACGGGCATCAGAAGCATTTTAATGTGTGGGAGACCCATTGTTGGGGTGTGTGTAATGGAGGTGGGGTGTGTGGGAGTGATGGATGTAGCGTAGTTTTCTCGGGGTGGTCCCCCCACATTAAAATCTTGGTGTCTCACGTGTTTCACTCATACAAATCGTTGGGTGCATAAGTGAGTGGTGGGACGAAACTAACGATTTTTAAAAGTTGGGTGGGGGGGGGGGTGTGATCTGTCTCCCCCTAATTTAATGGTTCTGGCGCCCATGTATACAAGGCATCTCCCGCCAAAATTATAACCTAGAAGTAACAATAGAATAGCACCCCTTCACACGGTTTCTCCAATGCTGCAAGTGACAAACTCAGCATCAAACACCATTTTGTCAGGGAGTTAGTTAGTGGGTCACAGGTAGACATGCTCAGTTTGGGACTGAGTGCCTGGTCCAGAGTGGCGGACCGCTGGGTTAGCTCCTAAATGCTTTGCAGTGAGAGGGGAT
>JBBPCX010005090.1:2808-18283 GCA_037974365.1 Hydrocynus forskahlii
ATCCATCTATCCATCCCTCCATCCATCCATCCATCCACTCACTTCTTTATCTGTCTATCCATCCATCCATCCATCCAGTCAGCCATTCATTTCTTTATTTATCCATCCATCCACCCATCCATCCATCCATCTATCCATCCATCCATCTATCCATCCATTCATCCAGCCATCTATCCACTCATTTCTTTATCTAACTATCATCCATCCATCCATCCATCCATCCATCCATCCATTTATCCATCCAACAATCAATTAATCAATCAATCAATCATCCATCCATCCATCCATCCATCCACCCATCCATCCATCCATCCATCCATCCTTCCATCCATCCATCCATCCATTCATTTCTTTATCCATCCATCCACCATCCATCCGTCCATCCATTCACTCACTTCTTTATCTATCTATCCATGCATCCACCCATCCATTCACCCGTCCATTCAAACATTCATTCACCTATCTGTGCATCCATTCATCCATCCATCCATCCATCCATGTGTCCATGCCTCCATCCATCCAGCCATCCATCCATTAAGCTGCTTTGGAGAGAGTAATGAAGGATTCGACAGTATTGTCTTTTCTAAGACCGACTGAACTGTTTCAGTGTGTGTTGACTGAGAGTGTGAGGAGTTTGCAGCTGAAGATTTGGACAAACATTAGGTTGTTTACCCCTGGTGAGAAGGAACACCTGGCAGGTGAGAGGCTCCAGTTCTTGCCCTGACAGTGTGGAGAGCTGGGAGCAGTAGGGATTATGTTCAGTGTGATGTTATATAGACAAAATAATGATAAATGATGTCACAATATGATCTTCTGAGCAAATCATCAGTACTTTAAAAAGTGTGTGTTGTGTGTGTGTGTGTGTGTTGTGTGTATGTGTGTGTGTGTGTGTGTGTGTGTTGGTGAAGGTGTTTTTGTGTGCTAGTTGTCGGCCTTGAATACATTTTCGAGCAGTTTAGCAGGATAATATATGTGAGACACTTGTATTTTCCACCCTGTCGCTGCGGCAGCATTAATTATGGGCTTTCTCACAGAAGTGATTTAATTAAATTCAGCGGCCATGATGCAGTCAATCTCTCTCTTTCTCTTCCTCTTCCTCTCTCTCTCTCTCTCTCTCTCTCTCTCTCTCTCTCTCTCGCTTTCTCTTTCTGTCTCTATATACACAGATCTCTCTCACCATCCTTCTGTCTATCGCTCTCTCTCTCTCTCTCTCTCTTTTCTCTCAGGAATCCCCCTGCACTGCGGTTGAGTTTTAAATGCAGCACAACACAAATAAAATGAATCATTTACTAAGCCGCACTGCTACTGGAATTAAAAGCATGCGGGGATCGTATTGACGTCACAGTGCTGCCCTGTGATTCTCATTTTATCTGGTCATTCGTGGAGGCGGGGTCCTCTACAACCCCCTGTTTATCACTGGTGGAGTCCGCCGCCAATCATGTCTCTGGGCAGCCAGAGCCTTCCAGGAAGATTCCTGCACTGTGGTCTTTTCACTGATGGACCCTATGTCTGCTCACGACACGATGTGGGAGTGATTGCCCAGAGGTTTGCCCTGGAATAGCAGCTGGACAATAAATTAGTAGATTAATAGCTTTAATCATGACAGCGGTCATAACATGTCTTAGTTTATGAGGTTCGCTGTTAACAATTCTGAGGCCCAGTTGGAAGCCGCCTGACCTTGGATCTTTACAAAGTGTGGTAAAAAATAAATGAATGAGTTTGCTGTGGTGGGAGGGGCATGGGGATCATCTAGGACTTCAGTATTACTTTTAAGACCTCTAGAAGAGCGGAATGAATGACAGCCGGCTGTTCATTATGCACGCTGGGTTGGAGTTGAAATACGACCACTGTTTTCCTATCGATCCCCATTTACACTTTCTACGCTCTGCTGCTGGGGTCAGCACTTATTATGAGAGGGGCCACGGCAGGCTCCATCGGGCGGATGAATGAGGATGGAGAGCTTGAATTATGTCTGAAACGGAATCTGCAGGCCTTCTTTTGCCAAGACAGATGTACCGAGAAGCCCTGAAGGGAGGGTTGTCACTTGAGGCAGGAATGTTATTCCTTTAACAGCCCTGACCGTGTACCCTCTCCGGCCGCGCATCCGTCTGAGCTCATAATTACAGAGGCAGTCCCCAGGCTCGAGGGTAATTAATTATCAAGTAAGCGAACCGACAGTGAGCTTATTTACACTCACGGTTTAATGTGCCTGAAATTTGGGACGTCGGGGTAAGATCTGCGCTCACACCTGAATACATTTCCACTGGCCTGGGTGACGCTGGGTTATCCATTTTCCGCAAGGAACGGAGCACAGATGTTTTTCCGTTACATATAAAGTGACCTTTGCCGTACCCGAGCTGCTCGACGGCACAACCGAAAGCGGGCTGCAGCCGAGCTGACGGCATCACTGCTTTCTGATTGGTCAGAATGTTGTCATGACAACAGATGGACCTGGATAGAGGTCATTGTTTTTATACAAGCAAAAACCTAATGGAGATACAAACTAACAACTGGGAATTCGACAAAGTGCAAGCACTACTGTCTGTTTGGGCTAAAGATTCATTTCAGTGCGAGTTTTTAACTCTGTGAGAGATGCAAAGGTGCACCAGGCCATCATTAACAAATTAGCATGGTAAGGTTTTAAACAATGCCATTAAAAAATGAACAAACTGAAACGAGGTTGTAAAAAAGACCCCACTATCTGACAGAAAAACGTTCCGCTGGTTCGAGGCCATGGACACGGTTTTGGGACGATGAACTGTGTGGAGAGAATTGAGTCAGAAACTCTGTTACTGGGCTGAGATACACTAGAAGGTTCAAAGTCGTCATAGTGTGGTTTAGGTTCAGTACATTTCCTGGTTACCTTTGGAAAAGTGACTTATAACCCTAACCCTGGACAAAAATCTCTTTTGTCTCAATGCATGATTTTACCACATGGTGCATAAAAGAAATTCTTTTGTCCTTTCTCAGCTGGTTAGCATTTATGACAAAAAGCACAAGAAGCATTTTCTTAGACCGAATAATAAAGGTAGTCAGGTGTAATACATTTTTGCAGTCGATATAAAACCTCATATCTCCATTTTCACCATTTTTTTTTCTTTAAAAATGTCATCAGACCTTTTCACAATTATTAGAAATGCCCTAAAACTTATTTGAAAAATATTTTTGCACGAAATGTTACTTTAGCTGAAAAGAAAATGTCTTCATGTAGTTTCTGATGAGGCAGAACAGTCACCAAACAAGGGCTCACCAAAGTGTTCCACTATGTTCTCAGCTGTACTGGTCCCGTTCGTTAGCAGCTACTTCCAGAACTTCGGTGGCTCGTCCTGTCACAGTGTTACATACATTCCCTTAAAACTGGTTAATTAGTGTAAATACAACTCAACTCCATAAATATTTCTCATAAAAAACACCATCAGTCCTGAAAATCCAGTCACATGCCTCATCTAGATCAGTAAAATACCAGTAGACTGGCTCATTTAAATATAGTAAATAACTCTGCAATCTTGAGAGCTATACTTTTAATCTACATATTTATTAGTCTGTTTATTTTGGCTGTTGCTCTCTTGCAGTAGCAGGCTGGTTTTAGATACAGTACAGAAGGCTTTTTAGGATATTGCAACACATTAATTCATTCATTTTCTGTTACCACTTAATCCTTACTAGGCTCCCCCCAGGGTCTACGGCTGTAAGGGCAGGGACTCACCCTGGACGGGGCGCCAGCACACCGCAGGGCACATAATTCGCTCACTCACACCGACGGTCAATTTAGAATCCCCTGTTCACCTGACAGCATGTCTTTGGACTGTGGGAGAAACCCGGAGACCCCGGCAGAATCTCACACCACCACGAGGAGAACATGCAGACTCCACACCCACAAGGCCAGGACCCGGATTCAAACCCCCAACCCTGGAGGTGTAAGGCAACAGCGCTACCCGCTGCACCACCGTGGGCTCTGATATGACAACACATTTGTAATTTTATAAACAATTTGTGCAGAAATTTAAAACAAAAATCAATACAGTCAATGTAATGTCAATACAGTTATTCTGAAGTTAAAAAACAGTGAAAAAAAAGCCAAATATTTTTTGTTACAGCTCCTAACAATCAACATTTTGTTCAGTAAATTGAGTATTTGTCCAAAAAAAATTAATAACAATGAATCAATGTTTTTTTAAATGTAAACATTTTTTAATGGTGTTTTTGCAACCTTAACCTGGGTACACAAGATACAGTTACAAACGGAAAGTGTAAAAGTGTATTGTTTGGATGATGGTCTGATCTGACGTTAGCTCCAAACTCTGGATGGCCCATTTTAATCAATTATTTGTCCAAAAAATGTTTTTGTATTACTGAATCGACTTTGCTAATAATAGCTTTGCCTCAAAAATAATAGTTCTTGCAGCCTTAATCCGGGTGTAGAAGCTATATTTGTAAATATCAAGTGTAAAAATGTATTGATTGGATGATTATCTGATCTCCAATCTCTCGATGGGCCTTTTTCCGGGTCAGTAAGGGTTACTAGGGCTGTGCAGGGGTACCAGCTGGCCGAATACTGAAACTGGCATTGGGGTGTATGTTACACTACAGCACAGGAAGCCAGTTTGCCACAAATGCACTTTGCTTCAGTAAAACATGAGTACTGTAATGTATAAAGACCCTCGTGAGAACTTTATCATGCACTGGAATTCTCCTGAAAGTGGGCTGACAGTCGCCGGAGCAGTTGATGACAGTCGTGAGCGACCCAGGGCCTGATGAGACACGGCTGATGATGATGATGATGATTTTGATGGTGATGTCACCCAGTGAGCAACGAGTCCTCACGTCAGAATCTGCACCTAGAGGTGGTACAGTCACAGGTTACTTCATCATTTCTCATCTCTCTCTCTCTCTCTCTCTCTCTCTCTCTCTCTCTCTCTCTCTCTCTGTCTCTCTTCATCTCTCTCTCTCTGTCTCTCTTTAGCTCTCTCTCTCTCTCTGTCTCTCTCTCTCTCTCTGTCTCTCTTTATCTCTCTCTGTCTCTCTTTATCTCTCTTTATCGCTCTCTCTCTCTCTGTCTCTCTTTATCTCTCTCTCTCTCTCCGACTCTCTCTGCCAGCATGGAAGCTCATTAAATATAGAGAGAAATCTGTCCTAAAAGGATCATAAATAGTGCTCCCCTGCGCGTTGTGACACGCCGAGTGATGGACCTATTTATTGAGAATTCATCAAGCATGATCCTCTTTCCTTGCTCCTCCGTCAGCAGAGCTGCGCTCCGGGACGCGAGCTCAACATATGGCCCCATACCAGAGACAAGGCAGTTTAGCATTAGAGCTATTTGAATATTCATGTTTTAAAATGGATCATATTTGAATATTCTAATAAAACATGTTCTTATGCATAAAAAACTAAGATTTACATTCGCTTATTGCGCGCTGTTTACAGTGGAGGTGATCCGCTTCTGATTCATTGGTTGATGGTCATTAGCGCAGTCTTGTGTTTTTGGCGTATTTGTTTATGCCTTATTTCTTTTTTTATTTATTTAAATGTAATTACGGTTGGTGCTAAAGTCAATGACTGAATAATACACACACGTATAATTGCGAGCAATAGTTCTATTGCTGTTGCCACATTTCCTTTGTCCGACTCTTTATAGCGCCCGCAGTGATCCAGGCCGAAGCCCAGCCGCTCGCCAGACGCTGGTGCTGAAAACCAGTCATTCACAAAATAGTTAATGAAAAGTTTTTAGATTAGTAAAAGTACAAACTGCTTTCTGATGAAGCTTGTTTTGCCCACTCATATTTCTACAACACAGTGCAATTTTTAGAAAATTTAAGCAAATATGTCAAATGCAATGAATCAACAATATATAAAGTCTATAAAAATCATGCAGTTAAATATTTTAAACATTTATAATCACAGCTTTGGTAATCACGCAATTGCTTATTTAATTACAAAGCAATGAAGTCAACATATGATGTATTTGCAGTTTCTTTTCTCACATTTGTTCCAATATCAAAAACATTTGACAAAAATTGGGCAGAGATGCTAATGTTTTCTTCCTCCAAATTGAAATCGTAATGGAGCATCTCTTTTGCTTACAAATGCAAATGTGGCGTAAACTGAAAAATCTGCCTTTTCCACACAGTTCCTTAGAGATAAATACGACTTCTCAGATGATAAAACATCATGGTTTTCTTTGATGTAGTTCTTGTAGTGCCGCCACTGTTCAGCTACACAGGCCTCGTTCAAATACCAGATCAAGTAAGTGAGTTTGGTGGTTGTCTTTAAAGAACCGAACCGCACTCTTATTCGCGGCGGATTGGACCGAACGCTGCAGGGTGGGCAGTGCAGACGCTCGCAGGGTCCGTGGTGGAGAAATGTAGTGGCTTGCGACTGCTCTCCAGAGCGAAAGCGAGGTCTTCTGATAAGCACGAGCTAATTGCACCTTTGTGAGTGGCTTTTCACTGCTGCCACAATCTGTTTTGATCTCGGTGTCTTCCCTCCCTTTCTTTTTTAAGTCTCAGTTGCCATGGTGGCGGTGTAATTGAATTTCAGAGCATGTCCTTTATTTCATCAATCACACAGACGCTGATAGGGGAGGCTTAGAGAGGACACACGGGGGCTAGCCTGGTACAGTGAGGATGAGAGAGAGAGAGAGATGGAGAGAGAGGGAGAGAGAGAGCAGGGAAACCTGGTAAAGAAAAATAGAGAAAGAGGAACAGTCAAGACCGTTAAACATTACTTGTTTAACTCCCTTACACTTTAGATTTCAGATAATAACAGCTTGTCCTCTGTAAACTCACCATTAGGGATCCGACAAATTCATAATTTCAAGGCAGTGAGGTCAATATCCTACACTTTTCTTGTATTTATTTATTTCCCCAAGGTCCCCTAGAATATTTGTTGAGGTTTATGTACCGAGAACAGTCACAATTTGTTTTCCCATGAACATTTTCCAGCCTCTCTTTATCCCTTAGAATAAACAGGCTGTTTTTGTTTAGAGGCCTTTAAGACTGTAATACAGATACATGCAGCAGTGTGAACAGTTTGTCAAATTACATGTTTTAAAATTGGAAATAAGCACACTTAAATATGCTGATTTTAGTGCATAATTTCTGTGTTTCACTGAAAAGAACATGTTGAAAGTAAAATGGGGGCAAAGCTATGTGGTGACCAGTGCTCCCTTTGGATAAAGCCTGGTGCCTCTATGTTGCTGCAGCTTTTCAAAGAAAAGTGAAAAAGCATAAACCCCCCGCTTTAACACAGATCAGCAGTTACGGTTTCAGTCCATCGTGGATTTTTGCTGGTTGTTTATGTTTGGGCGGTGGTTACCAAGGCAATCAGACACCTGAACAGAATGAAGCTCTGCTGCTCAGCGCCACCCCAAACATAAACAACCAGCATGAGGACGAGGGGGCGTGGTCCAAACATAAACAACCAGCACAAGGACGAGGGGGCGTGGCCCAAACATAAACAACCAGCACGAGGATGAGGGGGCGTGGCCCAAACATAAACAACCAGCATGAGGACGAGGGGGCGTGGCCCAAACATAAACAACCAGCACGAGGATGAGGGGGCGTGGTGCACGAGGCCCGGACGTCACAGTCCACTGTACTCAGAGGCGGGAGGTGTGAAAGTAGCCAATCCGAGAACATTATTAATTTCTCCTTGCTGCTGATTGGCTGCTGCCCTGTGACGCTGCAGTCCAGAATTACCCCGTGGAGCGACTCGAGTGTTCTTGTGTTTTTCATTTTGTTCTTCTTAAAGCCCTGTATTTTTATTACTTTAAATTAAATTAATTTATTACTGTATTTACCTGCTTATACCAAAGAAAACAGCGCATACCAAAGAAAATGCGTGTGCGTTAATTACAGTACATTTAAACGCCAAGATCTTTTTTTCATAGTAAATGGAGGACAAGAGTGGAGATCAGTGGAGAGAAGGAATAAGAATCTGATAAAAGATGAAGGATGGAGGCAGCCTTTGTCCCCTTGGTGTGTGTGAGGGAGAGTGTGTGTGTGAATCCTATGAGTGCAGCTTTATAATTAGCGCAGAGGGAGCAGTGCCGGGACCCTCGCTCTCTCCAGAGCAATCAGAGGGCCAATCTTCAGCTAAAGCACCCTCTTTGAACTTCCCTAGACACATACGTGTACTCAACCTTCCTAGTGTACTACAGTCATGCCAAAGGGCATGCCACTCTCAGAATAATGGTTAACTACTTGGTGGGGACATGGGGCCCGTGATGCAGGGGTCCCCACAGGGACCGCCTCAAATCCTCACAGGGTCCCTCACAAATATTGGCACACTGACATAGAACTGACATAGTTCATAGAAATATCCAGTCTCTTACCAGTCGCTTCCCAACCTGCAACATGATAAAGTTCAAGACTACTTTACTGCAGCGGGGTGCAGTTACAAGCTTCTCTCCAGATGGGGCGCTGTAGTGGATTAGGTTGTGGGTCTATTTCCGTTCACTGCTCCATATAAGAAGCATGTGAAGCTAGGCTAGGCTACCAGCAGCAACAAGCTCCAATGGTATCAGAAACCTATATGCGGAACAGGCATTGTTCACTTTGCATATGTTTCAGTAAGGGGAGGTTTATTAGAGTCAGCAGCTGTGAACACGTACATGGTGCTATGAGACATTTCTCCATGGAGCACAGTGCAACACATAGCAGCATTCAGTTTTGCAGCTTAGAACAGAAACAATACAAACAATACAATAAATAGACACCACAACAATGTACAGTAATGTAACATAATAATAATAATAATAATAATAATAATAATAATACATTTTATTTATAGGCGCCTTTCACAACACCCAAGGACACCGCACAACATAATAGTATTGTGTGAAAAGGACGTTCTAGAGTGACTAGTGTTGCACCATAAGTATAATATTACACAGGAGGCGGTTACAACGTTGATCAAAGTACAAGGAATGACAGAAACAATAAAATGAACAGACAATACAGCACTGTAACAGTAGTGTAAATGGTATGTAAATTTGAGGCAGATTCACGTTTCATTTACATTTATATCTTTAATATGCAGTCTAACGTCACCATTTAGGTTTATTCCGGATGCTGGCGGGGGAGTGGAATGCCTTTAGTGATGTTAAATGGTTAAAACACTGTGACAATGAGTCAACAAGCAAATTACATTGCCCTTTTTAATGCATTGTACATTGTATTCTGCGTAGAAATGTGGGCATACATGGAAAAATACTATGCCTATGGGGACCCCATTTGTTTGTCTTTGCACTATAGGATCTATAGGATCCCAGTTATGCCACTAGCTGTAACATAGTCATGACAGTAGCCATCATGATCTGTAACTGCATAGTTTTATTCATGTATTTTCGTCAAAACATTTCTAAACGTTCACACACACCAGCACAGTGGAGGGTATGTGGCATACAAAGTAAAAAGAGGCTCTCAGCGTATCTTTATATATAAACCTGACTCTGGAACTAACACCTGTCAGTCGACGCACCGCTGCGTGAGCGCGCCGTGAAGTAAAATGAGGACGGACACAGCCGTGATGGTTTTCCTTCCAACTAGCTGGACTCATTCCGAGCACATCCAGCATTTCATTTTCTCAGCAGTCATGGTTTTAATCTTTCAGTAATAGGGCATAATTCATGCAATACGTTCATATTAATAAGCTTTTGACCCCTTTTGACTGTAGCCAATGAAATTTCCACCTGTTTTGAACATTTTTCTCCTTCAGTTTTAGATGATAATGGAAATCATGGTGAGCAAGCAGGTCAGCATACAGTACTGTGCAAAAGTGTTAGGCACTTGAGTGGGTCTTTTTTCACACTAATATTAATACATAAAACTAAAAAGAATAAATACACATAATGTTGCACACTAAATTGGGATTTTATTATCAGTGTGTTCCTTGTGGAAGTCCAGTATTACTGTAGTTTCCATCAGAAATCTGGTTTGACTCAATCAGTCCTTCATTAAATTAAATCAGGAGCTGCTGATGGAATTTCACAAATCCAAGCAATGGCTGGAGGAACCAAGGAGGGTTTTTTTTTTTTTTCAAACAAAACAAATCTTGATACTTTTTGACTGCTTTCTGGTTTGTTTGCATTTATTCTAATGTTAAGCAGAAAGACAGAAAGACACTTTATTTCATGCTGAGGAAAATGGCTTTAAAGAATTTGCATTGTCACTTTTGCACAGTACTTTCACCCCTCGTTGCTCTCTAGCAGCTCAACACAGAGCCACAGCACTTCACACTTAGATAGCCAGCAGTCACCCAGATCACCTGAAAACAAAATTATGGATTTTCTTTATTTTTATTACTTTACTTGAAACTATCCGAGTTGATTCTCATTCCGCCAGTGAGTCAAGCAGCCTGCAGGAAGGGGCTGCTGTTGATGTTTAGTTTGCTTCTCGCTCAGGCAGTGTGAAAGGCTGCCAGCCTCCATCGGTGCCTCTCCTGTCCTCAGCGTTCTGCAGTCTAATCAGGCTAACAGCCCTGCAGGCCACTGCACTCCGCTCCAGCCAGGCTTGGGACACTCCAACACCAGCACTGCCACACGAGTGTACCACATAGAGGAGATCACACTCAAACACACTGTAATGACCTCATTTTAAAGAGACATGTCACGGAAAACTGAATCTTCACTCCCCGAGATGATCTCTCCCAAGTCCATACAGTCTGTATAAGGAAATTGCAGCAAAAACAGCCCATTCTGAATTTAAGTGTAACATAACTATATATATATATATATATATATATATATATATATATATTGCACTTTAGTCCGTCCCATTCACACAGAAGGAGTGTTTCAGAGTGGACAATACATGAGGGACAATACAGGGCAGCCAATCAGAACAAAGGTCCGTTACATATA
The DNA here is from genome assembly GCA_037974365.1 of Hydrocynus forskahlii. Taxonomy (NCBI): domain Eukaryota; kingdom Metazoa; phylum Chordata; class Actinopteri; order Characiformes; family Alestidae; genus Hydrocynus; species Hydrocynus forskahlii. The sequence goes on from JBBPCX010005090.1 coordinate 13,670, forward strand.
ACAGTCTTAAAGGCACATTAACTAGAATAGTCTGTTGAGTTTTAGGGGATAAAGAGAGATTACAATACAGAACAGGTGGACCTCCAGAAAATCCTTTAAAGTTGTAGCACATTAATGTTGGTATATACTTAAATTACATTTGAATTATATTTTGGACTAAAATATTTGATTTGATTATGTTAATTCACAAAAATCTTCATTCCATCAGCGGAATGGCCACTAGGAGCTTGCATTTTAAAGGAGTTTGCACAAAGTAATAAAAATGTATTTACAGCTGAACTCATTTAAGATTACTACTGTAGTTATTTAGCAACAATCTTCATACTTTTATGTCACGTTAGTTTTAGCAGTATTTTTAGTTTAATCAGAAGAATGTTCTTTGTTCTCAGTAAAGAGAAAATGTAAAATGAATGAGGCCCGCACAACAGCTACCCTGGTCTCAGACCTCTTGCTCTGCACATTTTAGTGTCTTCCCTGTTCCCAACACACCTGATCCAACTAATCAGCCCATTAACAACCTCTGACTGATCTGAAGTGGGTGTGTGAAACAGGGAATGCATTAAAATGAGGACAGGAGACCTTTAGGCTCAGGGCTGAGAAATTGCTCTACCATCTCTCCAAATGCTCCTCATCTCCTCGATCCATAGCTTTCTTTCTGGGCATTATTGGCGTCCTGTGATGTGAGGAAAGTAGCATTGGAAAGGAGCAGGTGGAGCCGTATCCTCAGGCGTGTAAGTGTTCATGAGGAGCTTTGCAGAAGGATAGTTGATTTCTGCGGATACTTGCATCTCTACGAGTCGATCGGGGTGCTTTTCGTGCTGTGTTAAGGCCGTTGCAAATGCTGTAGCAGTGTGCCTAGGTGTGTGCTTTCTGTGTTTGCTGCTATACGTTGGTGAAAATGGATTTATCTTCATTTTGTTGGATACATTTTCACCAGCATATAAAATGACAGCAAACACGTTTGGACTGTGCCCGTTCAGAGAGGAGGCGCAGGCGCAGACGTCCATACTGAGTGTTTTTATTTTACATGCAAAACAAAGAAGGCATGAGGGTCAAAGCTTAACAAAGGACAGAATCTAAACAGGACGCAACCTAAGATTACGCGAGGGTGAAACTAAAACAGACAAACTATTTATACATGTGAAGAAACCCAAAACATCTAAACATAATTATTACTTAAAATGAGGTGTGTAAGAATGAGCAGCAGGGCTTCAGCTGACTGTTGGATATATTTTGAACTGCAGTAACAAAAACACTTTTCAGTGTTGAACTTATCTTATGTTGGCTTTACTCTGATGACCGGATCAAAATGTGTTTCCATGGTGATGTGAACTGCATCCTGAGTATGTGTGAGGAAACTATCGCAGAGCATCCAACAATAAAGGCAGCATCCTTTTGTATAATGGCAAAAAAATGGTATCATTCAGAAAGCTCTGATTCCACACACAGGAGCAGATGTTGTAAGCGCTTAAAGGGTCTCTAAATGAATGGTAAGGTTATGGTTTGAAGGGGAAAAATAAAAACCCTGTCTCTTTTTCTCTGCCTCACTTCGCTCCTCTCCCTCGGTGGGTAGGATTGGTTTCATCCTCTGCTCGCGATGTGAGAAGGAACGTGCTCTCTGTGGAGTCAGGCTGCTGATGGAAACGTGGTGTGACATCAACTGGAGCCTGACCCCCCCACACACACACACACACACACGAACTACTCCCCACCCACCACCCCCAAACGTTCACTCTGTGGTCCGCTGCTCCATTAGATTATATTTAGAAACAGGCAATTTACTGTACCAGAGCATCCAACCTTCGTATTTGCCCATTTGCACGAGAAAAAAAAAAAGCTCCATTAAGCCTTACACGCCCAGGCCTCCACACTTTAACTTTTTGCATCAGCATGTTATGAGCAGACGGGCGGGCGTGCTGACCAGACTGCTGGAGGCGAGACTTTTACGCTGTTATTGTACACGTTTAGAGCGTGAGACTCTCGCCATTCCATGCACAGGCCTGAGTGAGGAAAAAAAAAGTTATTAGGAAAGTGAAGCGAAGGTTCGTACTGGTAGCGGTTTGACATTTGTGATAGCACCATAATCGCTCTTGGAAAGTAATTTATTTCTTCCCAAGGTGAGCTATTGAAGAATAAATTAAGTCCCTCTTCGTGCATTTGCATCAGTTAATTTGTCCAAGGTTACAAATCTGCACAAATCCAAAAATAATCTGCCCTTTTAACCCCTCATTGTCATTGTCAGCTGTTAACAAGCTATTATTTCCAGTCTGCGAAACTGTTTGTGATTAGGTAAAAATGTAACTAATTAAATAGACACAACAAGTCAATAGTATCTAGTACTTTAATGTAAAAATATGACAGAAACACATGTTACTTAGCAATTCTTGATGTAAATGGGAATGCACTGATTATGAATTCCTTTGGCGCATTATGAGCTCTATAAAGTTTTAGCACTCCTGGTCAAAATGTGTCCTGTGCAAAAATGAGAGCTTATTTTATATTGTATGTTTTTTCCAAAAAGAAATAAAATAGTAAATAAACAGGAATTGTGTAATAATATGACCATATATTTACCATATATTAACAATTACCATTAATTTTTAGGGGGATTTGCCGATTAAATGGCTTCTGCCTCTACTTAATTTACCGCCGAATATCATAACGAATGCTCTAACAATTACGCCATGCATTTATCGCCATAAAGGATAAACTGCAACCTCATGCATAAATGCTAATGTTGCTAATAAAGAATGAAGTCTGTTGGGAACCAGTTATCATGATCTCATTTGCAGTATTCTCGCCTTTCATTTGCGGGCTGTGTTTGTGTGCTTGCATGAAGCATCTCTTTAAAAAGCCTCGCCGTTCCCATAGGGGTGAGAAAGGAACGGCTCCAATCTAATGTGCAGGCACCGCTCTCATTACCAAATCGCTAGCTGGCTAATCAACATCTGTGGCGAGGAACGCTCAATCAGTGGCTCTAATGCAGCGGCTATATTTTATTAAACATCTCGCACCAAAATAGATGATGAAACGCTTGAGTTGACGGAGGCGGCTTTTTTAATGAATGTGCTGCAAGGTGACCGTCTGAAATTAAAGAATCGAACGAGCTGTCAGCAGTTCTGCCAGTTCCACCAATGATGACGTTGAACTTATTGAGTTGTGTGTGTGTGTGTGTGTGTGTGTGAGTGTGTGTGTGTGTGTGTGTGTGTTAGTTTTGCGGTGGCACGTGTGCTCCCGTGCTGTTGAAGGACGGGATAGGAAACATCAAACAAGATTTTCCAAAAATAAAACAAAAACACAGCACACACACACATACACACACACACACACACACACACGCACACACACACATTACTGTCACTACAGACTGAGCATGATGTCCCCTACAGGCCTTCCTTTCTCTCTTGCTTTGTCTCCCTTTCTCCGTCTCTCTCTGTCTCCAGTCTTCCTGTATGTTCTTAACAGGGCCTGACCGGCACAACGATTTGTGCTCACCTTTCAAAGTTACTTCTGAAACTGCACCTATAACAGTGAAGCAGCGAAGTAAAGATTTTGAAAAGAACTAGGTCTTGAACCTCTGTATTATCACAGCTGTGTTGGTAAACCAAAGAAATCAGCCAAGACTCATCTGTCTTCTTCTCTGACAGGGCGTCATAGCACACCTGCCTCTCTCAGCAACTGGGATGCGCATCGTGAGGAGGGACATATGTGGACAAGGATTTGAAAAGTGTAGTTTATTTGTAAAAGTAGTTTATGACTGTGGTAGTTATTCTGCTTTCTACCAGAATTCCATCCATCCATTCATTATCTGAGCCTCTTGGGGTTGCTGGAACCTATCCTAGCGGTCATAGGGTGGAAGGTGAAAATATACCCTGGAGTGTTTTCTAGTCCATCAAAGTGCATCTGTCAGAACTAACAGCTGTCTGCAGCTGTTACAGTGAAATACAGAATGGCCAGCAGAGGCCGCTGTGGGGCCCAGAGTGTTAAACACATGATTACTCGTGGTGTTTTAGTCAGTACTGATAAATCTGTGTTAATTTTACTACTTACAGTTTTATCAGTGATTCAACTCTATGTATTCCTATCCATCACTGGCTTTAGTCTGACTTAATTGTTTTATCTTTTTCACCCAGTTTGCATCCTCAATTTACTTATCTCCCACCCACCCATGCAACCAAGCTGTAAAGGTCAAAGCTAGCATGTGGAGCACGTCTGAATCTCTTCAAACGTCATTGGACAGCTCAGCATGCCTTTAGGAGAACGCTAGCAACTAATTTTCTCTAATTCTGAGCGATGGAGGAGAGGGGGGGTCATCAAACCCATCCACAGAGAGCAAGGGCAATTATTTTGTTTTGGTCTCCTAGCCAGGGATGACTGTGGCATCACCGGGGAGCAAACTTACAATCTCCAAATGATCACTTAAATCGTTGTGCCAGCTGGGAGCCCCAGATAGTCTTACTGTAAACATTTACGGTCATGGCTGAAAAGGAGTATACGGGGGAAAAGCTCAGAAAATACAAATAACCTGAGTTTGCTCACCCAGATGAGACGATATCTGCTGTGATTATTGTTGGCACAGAATCACTCTCTGTTTTCATCCAGGGGTATTTGATT
>JBBPCX010005119.1:0-18282 GCA_037974365.1 Hydrocynus forskahlii
ACTCACTAGGGGCTCGGACCTGGACTCTGTAAAGCTGCTTTGTGACAACCTGGTTGTAAAAAGCGCTTTATAAATAACATTGAATTGAACTGAATTGAATATTGTGCATGGTTAGACTACTGCACATAAGAAGATTACGCACATAATGATAATGTTTTAGCACCCGATAAGATCATATTGCGCATGGTAGACTATGATACTCCTCTGTCACTCAAATACACAGGCACACAAACATGAAACAGTCACTCAACTCAACTGGATAAGTCCCATTCAAGAAAACTGAAATTGTTTTTGTGCAGGAACGTCCCATTAACGAGTCCGTTGTTTCTGAGGTCTGAAAACAGTGAAAACCAGAATTCCACACACTGGCTGGTAAAAAACTTCACCAGCATTCATTTCTTTAATTCCCAGTGCTGGCCCCCTCCAAGTAACCATCAAGGGTGCCACTTTGGCATGTTTGTGCAAGGAAACACTGAAAACCTCAAACATTTTTTTGGCCTCTCACAACTCCGGGGCAGCCCTCTAAACGCTAAACCGCCTCTGTGTGATAGTGAGCTTTGAGTAGGTATTACGCCAGATAATTTTCCTTGAAAAAACATCAATACTTCCATTGACACAAAGGCCATATGGCTTCGGTTTATCATGAGCGCAGGTGCCTGATGAAATTGGACCCTTTTGAGATGTAGTTACTTTTCCCGAGACGTCTTGCTTGCCTTGATGACACTCCTCTGCGATCCAGCTCGTTCAGCCCCAAGTGCACGTCCTCTTTCTTCAGTCATAGTTCATGTTCTATGCATTTAGCGCACATTCACTGATACCCGTGAGTACTGCGGTTGGGTGTTAATGACTGCAACCAGTTCAGAGTACAAATGTGTCCACTTGTGCTAAGACTCGTGTAAATATATTTATGTTTGTGGCCAATTTGAAAATTCTATAAACCTCTCCATCGGGTGTGCATACTCAATTACTGGTCCGGAAGTATATATGAAGCCATATTGCATTTGTGTCAGTGGAAGAATTGATGGTTCATTCATTCATTTTCTGTAACCGCTTAAACTTTACTAGGGTCGCAGGTACACAGAGTCTATCCCCAGGGTCTACGGGCGCGAGGCAGGGACTCACCCTGGGCGGGGCACCAGCTCACTGCAGGGCACACACACACACACACACACACACACACACACAAACACACACACATCATTCACTCACATGTATTGATTGATTTTCAAGAAAAAATAGTCTGACTTAACGCCCACACAACAAGTAGCGACCCAAAGTTGATCCTGCTGATGGGTGGGTTAGGGGGCTGACCTAGAGTTGTTAGAGGCCACCAGTTTTGCAGGATCTCACAAAAGTACATTTGTTTCCTCCATGTACCCTCCAGGGTGCCGTTTGATGGAGGGATAGAGCTAAAACTGAAAATAAAATAACAGAATACAATTCTGAAGACAAGATGGGCTGCAAAATGCTTTACAGACTGGCTGAAACAAAACACCACCACAATAAATCTGGAAAATACTCCAAAAGCTGAGCTGAGCCTAATATTGTGCATTTGAATGGTTGTATAAAAGCAGTAGAACATTTGAACCTTCATGTTATTATGAATTGCATCATGGCTGTGATAATAATAATAATGATAATAATAATGATAATAATAATAATAATGATAAAAATGTTATTTATATGCGCCTTTCTAACACACAAGGACACAACATGCACTCCCTGTGGTGTTTTATTGCATATCATAAAATGTAAATGTTCTAGTAAAGTAGTATGTTAATATGCTGTTTATGACTGAGCTGTGTGTGTTTGGATCCAGTACATTTTGCCTGTGTGTGTAAAAACTTTATGCATAATCTACGCTCAGAACGTCATGGTGTATAATATCGCTATTATGCAGATGATAGAGTAAAGTGTTTTAATTGGAAACAATCAGGCAATGTCTTCCTCTAATCAGATAATCTGTAACGCTAGGTGAGTGATTTCGCAGGCTGTGAATAAGTCAGTGTGTGGGTATACGGCTCTTGGGCTAACAGACACCCACAGGTACGGAAAGCCTCTTGCTAATCAGGCCTGAGCATGGAAATGCTCCACTGGTAATCAGAGCGCTGTGGCAGTCGCATGCTGGCGGCTTGTCATCTTTCCATTTTAACAAGCCGCAGCACGGCACCCAACTGGCGTCTGATGCCGAGAGGGAAGACAAAGGCTTATAAAACAGTGCTTCACAAGAATGTGCAGAAATCACGCTAAATATCACAAAACTAGCTCAAAAATATGGAAATCTAGCATTTCAAACATGTTATAAGCCACAATTCTGTTTCCATAACCAATGATTTATCTCTCTCATCTAAGATTTGTGTTATAATCCATTTCCAAAGTAAACGTGCCTGGATCCACAATCTCAGATGCTAATACACTAAAATGTTATGTTTGTAAATTAGGTGTTATTATTTTATGACGTTTCAATTACATTTTGCTTCCTAGAAGCGGGGCGGTTGGTGGCCTGGTGGTTATGGAGTTGCTCCCGCGCTCAGAAGGTTATGGGTTCAAATCCCAGGACTGCCACTGAGGTACCCTCAAGCAAAGTAACATCCCCACACATTGCTCTACAAGCGCTGCATCACTGGCTGCCCGCTGCATCACTTGGTGAATGGGTTAAGCATAGAGAAAGAAGTTCACACTGTGTGCTGTGGTGTTCTCAGGCGTGACTATAAGGAGGCACTTTACTTTCTGCAAGCTTTTCTCTCTTATTTTCAATTCATAACCATACTACTATATTTATACTATAAGTATTTGTATATGGCCTGTTTGCGATTTTTAACACCACAATGCATCTTTTTATAACAATGTGCTTTTTTATAATGGAACACAATCAACTTTTATTAACGTGCATTTTTTTAAAATAATTAAGCAATAGCAGTTAAATCAAACCAAATTATGGAACTGAATTTCATTGCTGCACTGCATCCTCAGGAGCTTTATTATATCTACAAAACAGTTTATAGTAGCTTTAACAGACATTTTTGGTCTTCTTTGTAGGGTGCAGATGTTTTTTGTGGCTGGTTAAGTGGGCGGCGAGTTGCAAAAGGTTGGGGAACCCCGTTACAGGCTACTGTAGGGCGTTAAAATGCATGACAGATGAAGATGAAAATACTGAGGCTACCCGCTGCCCATCACACAAACCGCTGCAGGAGCATCTCAGATGACACATGTCAGTGCCGTTGTCTATACATCCTGTCCCTATAGACCCCACCCAGCCCACACCTCCTGTTCAGGCTTTGCCTCTGTTGATTTAAGATGGTGCTTGCACGGGTAATCTGTTGGAATTTGCTTCTTGGCTGCCAACACAACTGCCACACTCGCGCTTATTAAGCTGTACATGTGTGAAGGAGGGGTGCTCACTCTCAGGCTCATTGGATTCTTACTGCTCTGTACACACTAAACTCAGCTCACAGACTGAACGGCTCTACGGCCCAAATGACACGGCTTAGACGGCGGCATCCATCCACCTGTTTCAGACGCAAGTGAAAGCATTTTTGACCTGATTTCACTCTGTACTTACTCCAAGGTGGGATTGCATGAGATGAGGAGTGCAGTACAAACAGACCTCCTGTGCGTTCAGCTAATTTGCCTTATTTGAGGAGGTATTTGTTACTGAGAAAGGAATCAGGAGGTCTCTATGATGTGTCTGAAGGTCTGTGTGGTTTCTCCAGGCTTAGCAGCCTGTCTGTGCTGCTGACAGGAGCATGGAGAACAGAGCTGCAGAGTGAGATGTTATCCAGTTAGAGTGACAACACTCAGGAGACACCAAACAACACAGCTGTTGACACCTTTAGCAGACAACACAACGGCCTAGCTCTTCAGCACTGCACACACACATTTATATTTCGGTCTTTTTTTTCCCAGGTATTTTTATTTACTTCTGTGTAGCTGTAGCTAAACGCTGCTGTCTACATCAAAACACGACCTTCACCTCAATCTCAGGAACCGAAAGGGTTTTAAATTAAAGCTGTGCCTGAGCACTAGCCACAGTTTTGTTTTCCTGTCATACACTCTTAAAAAGTAAAAGCACCTTAAATGACCAAGAAGGAGTGATGCTGCAGAAGAATCCCCTCTTGCTCAGAGGTGGGAACAGACCACTGCTCAAGTCAGGAGTCGTCCCAAGTCAGTGCAGGCATGTCACAAGTCAAGCCCTGGGTCAGTACAGACAGATTGATTATAAAATTCTGGTGCTGACACATAAAGCCCTGAGCGGCCTCGCACTTAAATACCTCTGTGAGCTTATTTCTGTGAACCTCCACGCTCCATTAGATCTCAAGGTGCTATCTACGTGTCACCAGAATTATGAAAGCTACAGCAGGGGGAAGAGCTTTTTCATATAAAGCCCCCCAGCTCTGGAATACTCCTCCGAATAACGACACAGTCCGACGCAGTCCGACACAGTCTGAAAACCTACTTGTTTAGTCAGGCTTTCTGTAATTCATTTTTCCCATAAGCTAGAAGGGTGTTGAGCTGGGAGGTGGTGGTCACAGAGAATTCTAGTAAACTGTAGTTCCACATTCAGTCAGATTTGTTGACAGTGGAGTGTGTGTGTGTGTGTGTGGGAGGGGGGTGCCAGTGTCTCAGGGTGTCTATCATACCCCTCAGCTCTGCCCTTTCTAGCTAGGCTGCTATAGAGAGTCATGCCAGAGTCTCAACTTGCACTCCTAACAGTTATAAATTATACCCTGTAAACTTAAGCAGAACTAACTCTATTCTCTGTTTTCTCCCAGGGGAACCTCTGCACATTTGTCTAGCCTGAGTGATCACCATCGGGGCTCCAGGTCACCACCTCATCCTGGATCTGCAGTCGCTGGGGGCCAAGTGTCCTCGACTGGTTCGGCTGTTTTCGACTCCCCACGCACTCCTTCCCCATCCAAGGGCAAATGCTGTTTAAAGCTTGTTGTAAAAGATTGTTGTTGTGGACTAGAGACTCTCAAACTGCTCCACATAACAAAACGTTCCTCAACAAGACTCTTAACTTTACCTACTCTGTTAGCCATAGATAGCCAATCTGTCTAACAGCGATTAGGTCTGTGCACAAAGGCCTTCTATACTTATCTCCATAGAGACTCTCTCTCTGGGTTGACCCTTTGTGAGTCTTGGTTCCTCTTGAGGTTTGTTCCTGCAGCTTTAGGGAGGTTTTCCTCGACTATGTTGCCCATTTCTTGCTCACTAGGGGCTCGGACCTGGATTTTGTAAAGCTGCTTTGTGACAATATTGGTTGTAAAAAGCGCTATATAATAAAATTTTAAACAGTGAATTAATAAGTGAATTAAAAACAGAGTCCAAAACAAGCCATTATGCATTACTGAGCAAATGTTGTGCTAGTAACAGAAATGTGGCCTATTCCTTTATATCAGTGTGTGGTAGTATATTAAACTGACATTTAAGTTTTCTTTTTTGTGTGTATTAATCCTCCAAAAGTATTCTTCCATGGTAGATGGCCATGACAGATGCAATGGTATCAATGAGACATGCAGCTAAATGCTTTACTGAAGGACTGCATTTGTGTGAAACTGTTAAGAGCTTCCACATAATGTAGGGAAATGTTCTATACCAGTTTAAAGTTTTTTTTTCCCACTAGAGACATTCATATGATCCAAAAATCCTTCAGAAACCTTTATTTTCTATGGAGGTACTGAGAATATTTTGTCTTCACAAAGAGCTAAATACGTGACCACGCATACACACACACACGCACAGGTCTGATCTATTATCCCCCGGGGCGACAGGAGAGGGGACAGAATTGTCCTCTCTTTCTAATTCCTTCTCATCTGTTCCCTCCATCTGAACCCGACAGACCCTTCAGATGTCTGAGACAATTCTCAGAGAAGGTAAAATACCCATTAGCGTTAAGCTAACACATTATCTCCCGGAAGAACACAGTGGCAAATCTCAAGGACGTGTTTGAAGTACCCCAAGAAACTTCTGTCTGTGTTTTCATATTCGCACAGAAGTATACGTGTTCTCGTTAGATGGTGGAATAACTCTGCATGAGACTGATATAAAACCACCTAGAATGGTACTACAAAAGTGCGAGACAGGAGTGAATATCATCCTCATTTCATTATGCAACCACCACTTGCTATTTCTCACAGTGTTAGGGACCCAGCGTCACTCGCTTGAGTCCAAATTTTAATTAAGCGTCAACTATCTTGGCTATGCAGAGAGCGAAGAGGCAATTGACACATTCACTGAGGCCAGAGACAATCATTTACCTTCGACTGGATGGCTTAATGGACCGGAAGCCTTTAAAACAGTCCTGCTGCACCAGCCTGCCTTCATCCTCACCCTGTCAGGGGGACAACAGGAGATCCAATCAGTGCCTGGCTGAGACAGTGTGACGGGGGTGTTGGCATGTGTGACCTCCTCACGACGTCCTCTCCCGGTAGCTAATGACACAGACGCGTTAGTGGTCAGTTTCCATATAGGACAGCTGCAAAGGTGTGGATCTGCTAATTTTGGCGCGTGTAAAAACAGCCAAAGTGCCTGCCATGCCCAATTAGCCCAGGCGCTCACTTTGCATTCAGAGGTGAGACAGTGCTAATGGTTTCTGCTCTGGGCAGATTTGTGAATTCATAAAGTCCATGACGTACTGTGCTCTTACTCTGAGAGAAGTAACATATTGAAAATACTTGAAGTGCACAGTGATGTGTACATTAAATGTCTATATTGTTCCTGCACAAATAATCAAACCGGACTGACTAAGCCATGGTTGTAATATACTCAATATAGTTGTGAAGTCTGGAATGCATGACTTAAGCTACTAGAGCAGGGGTGTCAAGCTCCAGTACTGGAGGGTGGGTGTCCAGCACAGTTTGATGGTTCTCCTACTCAAACACATTCACTAAACCTGACAATTAACTGGCGAGGTGAACCAGGTGTTTCTGAGCAGGGAAATCACCAGAACATGCTGGACCATGGTCCTCCAGTACTGGAGTTCTACACCCCTGTACTAGAGCTTGGCTTTACCAATTGTCTTTACCAGACCAGTCAACTAGTACAAACCAGTAGTTACTTTTAAAACTAATACCAATACATTTTTTGCACATTTACACAGAACATACATAAGCACATATGCATAATCATATAGATATGTATTCATACTACACATAACATACACCTATATATGTATATTATATGTATATATACCATATATATATATACCATGTAGTATACTTCTTGCGCAGCCTTGGCATCTTTGCACTCTACTGCCTCAGTATATATCTGCTGGTTAATAAAAGACAACCCAACTTGACTTGATAATATTTATGCACAAAATTGAAATCTAAAAGAAAGAGAACATAGGATATTATTTCAGTCAAACTGCTTTCAAAAAACATTGATGACCACAGACCTCAATTTCTTCATCAACCACAGCAAGGCTTCAGTATTAATGACTTTTCTAACAAGACTGACATCAAAAAAACATTTGTAACATAACTTTGTAAAAGGGTTTACATGGAGCCTCACATGGTGGATGAAAGTACTGCGGTCAGTTACTTCTTTTTATACGTCTGGAAGCGGTTTCTTGTCGAGAGAGCCGGTCGCTGTACTGAACATCGCAGTGTTCTTTTGAAGAGTAATCCAGTTTCCCCCTAAAGCGCCGACTGTGTACGACAGCATGTCAAAGAAAGAAAGCTGCTTTTTACAAATTTATTCCTGCTTTGCCTGTTGATTGGATTGTTTTGTTCAGTCTCTTCATTTTGATGCAGCACTGTGCATCTGCCTGAGGGTTTTACGAGGGAACATATACGCCACAACATGTTACCAGCACATACTACATCTTGTGTACGCCCATTAACGAACCAACTGAAAAACCATTAGAAGGCCCTGAAGCCTTTATGATCACTATTCAGCTAAATGAAAGCACAGATTAATGGCTGTGAATAGACAAACTGATTCAGAAAAGGAGATGTTTTGCACATATGAGCTTTGGTACAGCTTTTGTCCTTCGAAGGCCAATAACCAGCGAAGATGCAAACCAGATGAATGTGTATAAGGATGTAAAAAAGCACTGGTGGGTAGTGGAACAACTGAAGGTGGTGATTCAACTGTGAATTGATTTCACAATTTATTCTGATTGACTTCAGTAATATGTGTTGTGGTCGGCAGAAACCCATCGAACGTCACTGATGTCTACTTGCAGAAGAGCCGAACAAACAAATAAATAAATCGAATCATTTTGATTTAGTGTTTACTGGAACATTCTCGGGAGCTAAATGATTGTATTTTGATGTATTTCACATTATTTTAATGTTATTTTGAGTGCTTTCGTGAAGTGAAATGTAGGCTACGCTATGAACTGATGTCTCTTTTCTTACACAGGGAAGAGAAAAGACTGAAATTATCATTCAGAAAAACCCATGTGTCAGTAGAACTAGTTGTGTATGTATGTGAGTGAATTTAAAGGATAGTGGGTATGTTTGTGTATATCTGTGCATCTCTCAGCTGAGCCACCTCGCTGCCTCGCAGCCCTGTAAGAGACTCAGTAACAGCAGAAACATTGCCTGAAACAGAATAAAAAACAGGCAGCACTTGGTATTAATGTCAGTGCAGCTCTTGTGTCTTATCAAGTTAAGACCAGTCAGGTAGGTTTTTATTGTCATTCCGGATGTATACACAGTACACAGTGAAACGAAAACATGGAGCAAAACAAGACCCAAAAACAGAAACACCGCAAGACTACATAAGTGCAGACAGAACAAAACTACACAGAGAGCAAAGAGAGCAAGAGAGAATGCAAGAGAAACACAACAATACAACAGGACAAGAGAAAATTTTTTGTAGTTGACAAATTCAGCTACTGTACAAGTTTGAAAGAATACAGTACTATGACAGCAACAGAGTGTGCAAAAATGCAAATATAGAAGTAGATAGCAATAAATAATAATTGTGCAAAAAATAGCAGCAGGAGAACATGCAGTAGGTTACATGAAGTGAAAGTGACCATTCTGTCATACATGAACACACCACAGCACACAGTGTGAAATTCTTCCTCTGTATTTTATCCATTCACCAAGTGAAGCAGTGGGCAGCCAGGAACACAGCGTCTGGGGAGCAGTGTGTGGGGACGGTACCTTACTCAAGGGAACCTCAGAGGTGCCTTGCTGTCTTGGGAATCGAGCCCACAACTTCCTGATTGCACTAGGCTACCAGCTGCCAATATTATAATATTATTATTACAGTGTTGTGGTTCCTAAAAAAGCACAACACTGATCAAATGCTTTCTTTAAATGTCATTTTCTCGGGTTTGGGCTTTCAGATGTGCTCGAAGTTCAAATATCACCAGTTGGTTTCTGTTTTAATCAAACATAAAAGCCTCTAGAAGTCAAAACCTCTCCATTCAAAGCATTTCTATAGACCACACTTTTATTGAAAGTGCACAAATCTGAAAGACTGGTTAGTTATGAGTTTATTGAAACATAAATTGCTCTGAGAACATAAAGCTTAGTGTGCTGCTTTTATTCATAGTATTTTGAACAATTCTGAACATGCACATAAGTATTGCTTATTGTTGTTTGGCAGCAGTTTTTGGTGGGTATATCTGTCTGTTTACTTATAGAAGGGAAACTATTTTAAACTTGTGTTGTGGTGCTGCGTGCAGAGAAGAAAAATCCGTCCTCTGTGGCTGCTCTGTGAACAGCAGTGCGGAATGTGTGGGAAGCAGTTCCTTTACGAAACTGAGGAAAGTATAGAAAAGCAGCATGAGGTTGTCTTCATGACTAGAAGACCTGTTCATAAACACTGCACTGTCTTACAGAATTGTGCAGAGTGTTTTGACCACTGACACATCAAAAATTCGGACAAAACAGGAAACGGACCCAGGGGCAGCTAGCGGGTGAGTGGTTAGGGAGTTGCCCCTACAATCAGAAGGTTGTGGGTTCGAATCCCAACACTAGTGACACCACTCAAGTACCCTTGAGAAAGGTTCCGTCCCCACATGCTGCTCCCTGGGAGCCCCTTGTTGGTGACAGCCTCCTGATTCGCTTGGTGAATGGGTTAAAAAGAGAAAGAGTTTCACATTGTTCATGCTGTGCTCTGGTGTGTTCATGCATGACTCTAAGGGAGCAATGTACTTTAATAGTGGCCATCATCATTGTTTACCCCTGCTTGCCTATTAGACATCCAGAAGGAACAACATTAAAATCAATGAAATGAAATTAAGACTTTGAAACTGAATAGTGTTCTGAGGTCAGAGATTTACTCCACTAGTGTGTGTACACGCCCGTGTGTGTCCTCTCTCTCACCATAGAGAGGCAGTGACCGTGTCTGTGTGGCGAAGAGATTCCTGTTTGTGCGCTGACCTCTGCCTGTGCAGTGGGTGGCGAGCGCACACATTTTCCTCCAGCCAATTTGGAATAAAAGCCCTTATAAAGCGCTGAAGCCACTGATCCACTCTGCCTCTTAACACACATTCTCACCAGCTTTGAATATCTGCCCACAACACATTAAACATAACCCTTCAAATTTAAACAGGCCGATTGAAAAGCGTACTCACACACTATGGTGCTGGCGAACATTCATACATTCGGAAATCAACTGGTGATTTGTTTTTTTTCGCCTCGTCTCTCCTGAAGTCTCTGGTAGAGATCAGCACGGAGGTGAGAAACTAGATGAATAAATAAACTCATCACCAGATCCCACCAAAACATGATAAATGAATCGGCCACCCTTTGTCATTTATTTACCGTTTCTATCGTTGTGAGAAATTTGTAATTAAATGCTTTTTTTACACAGTGCAACTTCATACATTTATGAAATCTACTGTACTGCATGAATTACATGGTTTTTACATTTTAGCATTGTATCATTTGTAATGATATAATGAAATAGTGCTACTACTACCACTAATGTAATAATAATGATATTACTACTACCACTACTACAGGTACTACAGGTACTACTATTACTACTACTACTACTAATAATAAAAAGAATCATCATCATTCATTCATTTTCTGTAACTGTTTAATCCTTACTAGCCTATCCCGGGGTCTGCGGGCACAAGGCCGATACTCACTCTGGGCGGGACGCCAGCCACCACAGAAAAATAAATAAATAAATAAATAAAGATAAAATAAAATAATATAAGTATTATTATTGTTATTATTATCATTGTTGCTGTTATTAGTAGTAGTGCAGTAGTAGAACTAGTACCTGTAGTAGTAGTAGTAATATTATTATTATTAGTGAAAGTGAACTGAAAGCGACCATTCTGTCATACGTGAACACACCACAGCACACAGTGTGAACAGCACGAAACTCAACCTCTGCATTTAAACCCAGTCACCAAGTGAAGCAGGGGGCAGCCAGGAACACAGCACCCGGGGAGCAATGTGTGGGGACAGTACCTTACTCAGCTGTCTTGGGAATCAAGCCCACATCGATCACACTAGGCTACCAGCTGCCAATATTAGTATTAGTATTATTATTATTATTGGTAGTAGTAGTAGTAGTAGTAGTAGTAATAGTAGTAGTAGAACTAGTACCTAGTAGTAGTAATATCATTATTATTATTATTATTATTATCAGTAGTAGTAGTAGTAGTAGTGGTGGTACAGTAGCAGTAGTAGTAGTGGTAGTATAGTAGTAGTAGTAGTAGTAGTGGTATAGTAGTAGTAGTAGTGGTGGTATAGTAGTAGTAGTGGTGGTGGTATAGTAGCAGTAGTAGTAGTAGTGGTATAGTAGTAGTAGTGGTGGTATAGTAGTAGTAGTAGTAGTGATGGTATAGTAGTAGTAGTAGTAGTAATAGTGGCATAGTAGTAGTAGTGGTGGTATAGTAGTAGTAGTAGTGGTGGTATAGTAGTAGTAGCAGTAGTAGTAGTAGTGGTATAGTAGTAGTAGTAGTGGTGGTATAGTAGCAGTAGTAGTGTAGAAGGAGAAGTATTGCATTCAGTATTTTACTTGCAAAAGTTGTTATTTCTCTCTTGTATGATCGAGTGCTCAGACTACACATCACATCCACAGCACTGGCAATAAACTTCATATAAGCCCCAAATTCAAGATGCTCTGAGCAGTTTGATTCTTGCATCTCTCAGACTGCCAGATCTCTGAGGCTCTGTCTCTAAGCCTCAGCCTTCATCATATCGCCTTTTGTCAATCATCCAAAATGTCAGAGCACAGAGGACTCCACTGAAGAATTGAAAATGCTATTTCAGACTATTTTTCTCTTTTTTTTCCTTCCCCTTAGCAGAATGCTTCCATTAATCTATGATGTAGGAAAATAAATACCAAAGGCTTGCTGGAATGATACTAGTTATTTTTCCGTGTTGATTTGGAGGTACACTGATGGGGGTGTTTTTACCTCAAAGCCCTGCAGCTGACTGAGATGCCAGTGTAGTTTTTATGATCACAATTCACAGTGTGTAATTAGTCCTGTTCAATTCATAGCATATTTGTGTGAATGTGAAATAGATTTGTTAGCTACTTCACTGAAAAAGTAGAGACCAGTTAGAGACCATTGACTGATCGCACTTCTGTTAAACTTTTCAACATACCTTTCATCAGAGGTCACCTGCTGCTCTTGGCTAGAGATTGGTGTCACTGCTGTGCCTGACACTCTCACATCCGTATGTTGAAAAGGGCCCACCACTCAAATGCTATCTGGTCACTGGTGGTCCTCCGGTCTAAAATTGACTGACGATTAATAGAGCAGAGGGTGGGTGACAAGCTTTGGCCTAGAGTCTATAATTGTACACCTATAAAGGTGCACTTTTGGCCAATAAGTGGAAGTTTCCATTACACTGGAGGCATATATTGCGGTGCAACAGCAGTGGATCTATCTGTGGTTGTTTTTATTTCTTATATTTTTACTCATATATCCCATGACTCTTCAAAAAAAAAAAAAAAGAAAATATATCATGCTGTTTGTAATTACTGCAAACGTTTTATTATTTAGGAAAGCAAAGTACTAGCTGACAGCTGTTTGCTGTTTCACTAAAGCTTAAACAAAAATGAAAAACATTGGTATTAGTGCCATCTCACTTAATTTTAATAACCTCTGTTCGGCTGTTACTGGCTGATCTCAAAGACCTGTTATGAAAGGGAGCTCCATGTACCGGTGTTCTTCGAGCTGGGAGGGCGACACTGGTTTGTTAGGCTTGAACAACATTCTGTGCCCTCCACTCTCTTCCGCTGCTGCGTCAGACCTCGGCTGACCCCCCGGCCTGCGTCCACTCGTGTTCGTAGGCCGATGGAGAACCAGGTCACGGCAGGTCTCTGTGCTGTGAGAGAACTCGCTGAACACAGATAAGCTTTCAGGTGAACGCCAGTTCCAGTGTTGCACGGGCTCGGTGGGTTTCATCTGTGGCCCTTCGGCCTCTCTCAGCCAGATGGCAGATAAAGCACTAGGGGAAACGGCGCACTCCCAAACAGTGCTGGCCATTCTGTTTGGGTTGCTATAATTGTTCATGCTCAGCGCTCTGAATTACACTCTGAGTACACAGATGGATCCTTGCCATGCACTCTGTTTCGCAGCTGAATGTTGCTGAAAGAGGAAATATGTTTCGTTTTCAAGTGGGACACTCTGCTGCCTGCACGAGAAGAGATGGAAAGAATACGAAAAGAGAGACGGCCACTTTGAAGCAAAAGCCAGCAGCAGAAAGAGATGGATAGAGCAGGAAGGCCGGCCCATGGACAGACGCATGGCTGTGGTCTGAGTGGTCCCGTAAACAGTTCAGACACTCCACTGTGACCCAGTAGAGCTCAGAGAGCAGGCGGTTCAGCCCGTTCAGTTTCATCAGCTTTTAACATCATAACCCATTTGAAATGAGATGCCGAGGCCCATTCGGTCGTCACACTCTCTCTAACTCGTGCTGATGAGTACACCGTGTGCCCAGAAAATAGTTTTTAATAAGAATTTCTCCGAAATATCTTTCTGTTCTCAGTCTGTACAGCCATGATATTGTTAAAGTTCATTACGTCCACCTGACTGGTTAATAAGTGTCTGAATGCAGCGCACTGTATACGTGTCATTAAAACCAGTTGCTAAGGAACAACAACAGCCGATTTTTCCCCACTGCATGAAAACAAGGACTGACCTAAACAGGAGCCAATGATTCCAGTTCTGGATAATTTCTCTCCTGCTTGATAGACCACTGGAACCATTTTAATATCTGCGTTCAACAGTTTAACAATATACATTTCTTTCTGATCCTTTTATGCCACCCAAAAGCATTTCATTCATCTAATAATGGGCTGACAACAAACATATACTGAGTTTTCTGCATGTACACACTCACATTAATGTACACTTACACAGACTTGTGTAGAGGCATACAGTTATTTTTTGCTTGAGACTGTAAAACTATGGGCAGTATTTGGAGGCTAGCACAAATACTAGTAGTATTTGTAGTATAACAGGGGTTCCTTGAGTTACGACACAGATCCGTTCCTTCAACAGTGAAGTAACTCGAATTTTGGTGTTGGTCGAAACACACTCTAGCCTGAGTCACTTACTGATCCTAACACAGTAAAATCATAAAAACACAAGTAAGAAAAAGGAAAAGGAAAACTCCCTCACTCAGACGCCACGTTACTGCGTATTCTTCCACCGCCGCAACCAAACTAGTTCACACACGTAGTCCGTAAGTACGAGGCTAACGGTGTAAGTCGAGTGGGAGCGAGCGTCATAAACTCGAAACACCATATGTCAAGACTGCTGTAACTCAAGGACTCTGTAATGGAGCATTAGTTTGCTACATAGCAAATGTGACCTTAGTAAACAGTTTTCAACAACTGTAAATATAGCATCGTAGTTCATATTCTGATGTCCTTACTGATCATGTAGTTTTGATGATTTAGTGAAATGTTGTCGATGTCAGCTGCAAGTTTTACCAAAGACGGAAGGGAATCTGTTCATCCAAGTCTTAAGCAGGTTATGTTCCAAGAGCACCCGCGTATAGTGAAAACCTGCGTTGTTGTGATGTGGTAAAAAATAAATGCCTAAAAATGCCTATTTTTATAGTGTAAACCCTAAATATGCCCCCAAATATGCTCCCAAAACACTTTAATGTCATTTTAAACTCATTACCCTGAAAGAAAATGTAAAGGTAAACCCATAATTGTACTGTAAAGTTTACACTGAACTCCTGCAGTGCTAGAACGTAAATACCGATGTTCCTCCTGTATAGACTGGACTGTAATTCATGCAGCGCATTTTCTTTGGTATAAGCAGAGTAAATACAGTAATAAATTCATTTAATTTACAGTAATAAAAATACAGGAGTTTAAGAAGAACAAAATGAAAAGCACGAGAACGCTAGAGACGCTCCATGGGGGAAATACTGGACTACCACTGTGACAAAAGGCAGCAGCCAATCAGCAGCAAGGAGAAATAAATAACGTTCTCGGATTGGCTACTTTCAAACCTCCTGTCTCTAAGTACAGCGGTATGTCAGCACCCCAAGACGCCTTTCTTTGTGTGTCTCTCCACAGTACCAAAACATTTATAGTTATTTTGTATATGGTAATGTGGCTGAATTCACATTAATATTCATGTTACAAAATTAGTAAATTATTTTTCTTAATAATTTTGCACTTAAATGTATGAAAATGTATATACTGCCATGAAAAAAGCTACCCTCGGGGCGTGGTGGACGAGGCCCGGACGTCACAAAAGCAAAAGAAATGTGGATGATATCTGCAGTTTCCGCATTAGTGGGGGGGCTTCAGCAAATAATTATTAGTTCGGTTTTCAGAAAAAATCCGCGTTGGACTGATACCGCGACTGCTGGTCCGCGTTAAAGTTGAGGTTTTCTGTACTCCAAAAATACATTTTTACTTGACTTTGCAGAACTGTTGCTAGAAAGCTGTGTACCAGTGAACACTGTTATGGTATTGAGCAGTAATACACCAAAATACTCCCATGTATCATAACTTGGTCTTTGGTTAAGCTATTATTCAAACATCCAATATGTTAATGAGAGTTAATATTAAAGAAAAAAGCTTCAAGGCACAATTTCACTACATGAAGAGTTTCCCCAAGTTCCCCTTTTGAGAGCTGAGCATGAACAGAATAGAATGAACAGAATTTGATGGTAGCATATCTTATGTACAGCTTGCAACTCAACAGAGCGCTCGCTCTGGTACATTCTGGAATTAAACTATTTTATCCTTTTAAGCAGGATGTCACTTTCTAAAGATACACTGATGGAAGGCAATGCATTATGGCTGTGCTTTAGTCTGGAACCAATACTTGGAGCCCATTTGCTCAAAATGTAATTTCCCCTCCAAAAAAGGAGGCATTTCCAAAGGAGCTCACCTCTGTATCTCTGTGCTCCATCTGGAGTGCATATTGAGTGTAAGAGAAAAGCTGATATCAACACTCTCTCTCTCTCTTTCTCTCCCTCCCTCTCCCTCTCTCACCCTGTCTCTCTCTCTCTCTCCCTCCCTTGTGATCTCTCTCTCTCTCCCTCTCTCTCTCTGTCTCTCTCTCTCCCTCTCTTTCTCTCTCTCTCTCCTCTCTTTCTCTCCCTCCCTTGTGATCTCTCTCTCTCTCCCTCTCTCTCTCTGTCTTTCTCTCTCTCCCTCTCTTTCTTTCTCTCTCTCTCTGTCTCTCTCTCTCTCTGTCTCTCTCTCTCTCTCTCTGTCTCTCTCTCTCTGTCTCTCTGTCTCTCTCTCTCTCTCGCCTCCTGACAGAGAGCTGCTAAACTGAGGTGTAGAAAATTGTTTTTCTCATGTCAGAGGGAAGCATCAATAAGCTTTCACTGCATTCCGTGCACTGTTGCGTGGTGAGAGCAGGATGTATCCTGCCGAGATACTCGTCCCTTGTATTTTGACCTGAGAAGCATCTGATCTCATGCCAAATGGCAGCAGCATAGAGCTGCATTTAATGTTTGTCAAATTTCACAACTTCCAGTCACGATCACGACTCCTGTTATCAACAATCAGTGATCAGTAGATATGAGCACAGCTCAAAGCAAATGGATTTGTGATGGCAAAATTCATGCAAAAAGATACAATGCTTAGATAACAAAAAAACAAACAGAGGTCAGAATTTTCACTATGTTACATTTTTATGTCCACTGATCCACTACATTAAAAACCACTGACAGGTGGAGTGAATAACTTTGATTATCTTGTTACAATGGCTCCTGTCAACGGGTGGGATATATTATGCAGCAAGTGAACTGTCAGTTCTTGCAGTTGATGTGTTGGAAACACAAAAAACAGACAAATCTATCTGAGTGACTCTGACAAGGGTGAGGACTGAGTCAGATTATCTCCGAAAGGGAGGTCTTGTTTGAGGGGTAGAGGCCAGCAGCCTAGTCAGTACCTTCCAAAAGTGGTCCAAGGAAGGATAACCAGTGACCCAGCCACAGGGTCATGCGTGCCCAAGGCTCCTGGATGGGGAGCAAAGTTAGTACATCTGGTCTGATCCCACTGGAGAGCTACTGTAGCACAAACTGCTGAAAAAGTTTGTTCTGGCTATGAGAAAGATGTCTGAGTGCATCACAGCATGCTGCATGAGGCAGTGTGATGCTCAGGGAAATGCTCTGCTGGGTACTCATATTTATGTGAAGGCACCCCTTACCTAAATATTGTTGCTGAACAAATATACTCAAGTCAAGTCAAGGAGGTTTTTATTCTCATTTCTACTATATACACACAGTACATAGTAAAAGTGAAACAACGTTCCTCCAGGACCATGGTGCAACACATGAACAGGACAGAATAGAACAGAACAAAACACAAGTGCAGACAGGACAGAACACAAGAGCAACAATACAACTAAACAAGACAAGACAAGACAACGTTCAGTGCAATTGACAGTGGCTACATTGAGGATAAATGCAGTATTTTGACCGGTACTGTATTCTAGCAGCAGAGATGTGCAAAGATGCAGAACAGAGTTTACGGGTGCTTTCACATCTGTGGTTTGGTTCATTTGGTCCGGACCAAGGGCAACAAATGATACACTGTAGCATTTTTCTGCCGTTTTGGGTCCTTTTCACACAACACTGATTGCTCTTGTCCAAACCAGTTGAAACGAACCAAAATGCAGTCACGTGACAACATCTACATCACTCGTTGGCCAGATGAGCCATTGAACGTATTTCCTAAACTGCTTTTCGATTGGTCAGAATTAACGTGCGGGACAATTTATCCTTTCCCGAGCTGCCCGTTTTATTAAGTGCATCCCGCACTTGGATGTACTGCTGGAGTTTCTTTGCCTTAACCCGGCACTGTTCTACTGATCTATTAAACCCCCTTTCCCTGAGCTGTTTGCTAAATAAG
>JBBPCX010005138.1:0-18281 GCA_037974365.1 Hydrocynus forskahlii
TATATAAACCTGTAATTGAGTTGGGAGGTATGTTTCACCTTTATCAGCTGCCAGTAGGTTCATGAGTGTGTGAAAGTCCTCTTGTCGACAGGAGAGCATGAAGATAGGCTTTAATTGTGTTCTAGCAGGAAGCATGAGTAATTAGCCAGAGGAAGCAGTGTGAGTGAACTCTGCATGAAGCTTTTCAACTTTCACTAATACATGCAAAAATCTCAGCACGAACAGAGTCTTTACCCTGCATTCAGTGCAATTACCTTTATTGATAGATAGATTGATATATAAATAGATAGATAGACAGACTTTTGGTGGGTACTAACCACTGCATAATGGGATCTCTCCACAAAACTTGTTGTTTTGGACACGCTCTGACCAAGTCATCTGAATAGTACAACATGGCCCTTGTTAAAGTGACTTGGTTCCCTATGCTTGTCCATTTTTCATGCTTCCAACATCTGTCTGGCCACTTGCTGTCCAATATATCCCACATCAGGTGCACTGTAACGAGAAAAACTTTAACAAGTTCATTCAAAGTAATTCATTCACTTCACCTGTCAGCGGTTTTGATGTAATGGCTTATAAGTGTATATAATATCCAACAACCAGATAATGACAAGAGCAAATGAATAATAACAAAATAATGACATACATTCTTATCAAACGCATAGTATTCTGAGGATAAAGTTTAGTTTTACATGACAGATTGAAAGCCAGACTTGAATATCTCAAGTGTTCGCTGGTGCTGCTACACTCTCTCCTTACCTTCTCTCCCTCTTTTATGGGTCTCCTACTGGAGATCCAAAAAAGAGTTGTGTATGTGGAAGTTAAGAACTGTAATTGCTGGTTATCTGTTTACTTTTCTGGGCTGGGTGATTTATTTGGCAGAGGTGGCCCCTACAGGTCGGCTAGCGGGCCGCTAATTACAGAGCAACACGCTGCGACTGGAATAACGGCGTGTCACTTTGAGACACGGAAACATTTATCCAGGAGGAGGTCTGAATGTAGACATGTCTGCATGACTTACTCGGAGCTTAAGTACATTTCCCAGTAAAGAAGGTACACGGATGTGAAGGATAGCAGTTAATACCGACGTATTGAAGTGAGGTTCCTCAAGGAGGTATTCTAAGCCCATTTTAATTTGCTCTGTCAAATAGGATCCTTCAGTCAAAATACTACTGTGGCTAACTTTAGATTGAAGAGGAGCCCAGCAGTTAGCATAATCATGCTAGTCACGCTAACTGCTGGTTTCCACTCCCTCCCAAATTAGCATTTGTGGCCGAACCATCCCTTGCAATTTACCTTCAGGTGTCAGGACAAATTGGGACACAGAGCTGTCAGTGTGTTTTGGAGTGTGAAGCAGTGGTTTAGGGAGGGAACTGTGTGTTTGGATGCATCTCTTGTCCTTCACTGTGGTGTGGTTGCGCCCCTTGTGTGTGTTTACTAACATGCTACTCATGGTGTCAACCAGTGACCACAGTTATCTGTCAGGGATCAGGCTCCACGCCACTGCGGATGAGGTAGAGACATGACAGCTGGATACTATCATAATTCTCTGACACTGCTGCAGTCTTCAAACTGGATTTGGTATTTAAAAGTGTGATGCTTTAACTTGCATTGATGCTATATAACATGTAAAATATATATTTTTTAATATTTAGAATTTATAGATTATTCTGGCTATAGATCAAAATTGGAAAATAAAACTATTTCAGTGTAAAAAAAAAAATTATACCTTAGTATCTCTTTTGCTGAAGTTAAGGCCAAGGGCAGCTAAGGGCAGTCTTGTGGTCAAATCTGGACGTTCTCTGTATGCTGTATAACTTTCACTGCGTGAGTTACAACTCTATTACAGAAACTGTCACCCACTTCTCTCCCTTGCTCTAGCTTTCTCCATTTTCTGTTTGAAGCGTAAGGGTCACTCTTGACTGACAGGTGTGGCAGCATGCAGAATGAGGCTGTTCCACACTGCAAAGGTTCCAACTGACTTTATTTTTTGACAAATAAAATAGCTTGGTTGGCAGTTCCATGCTCCGCAGATGAGAGAAGCATTCTAACTTTCCACTTTCCATCGTATATATATTACGCTTACGCCTTTAATCATCTGAGTTCCAGCTATTGATTTTCATTTTAGCCCAAATGAGAATTTAATGCTACTCAGTTGTTTCTGAAATTTAATGGAGCATTTTTGTAGACCAAGACATTTTATTTACTGGCCGGTGTGTGTGTGTGTGTGTGTGTGTGTGTGTGTGTGCATGTGACTACGTATGTTTATTCATTGGACTGCCTGCCAGCATTTACTATTTGGCACAGTTACTAGGGAATTTGCTGTGGTCCTCATCTTCAGCAGGGTTTCTTCCTTTCCACTTGCAAAGGCATTTTCCTACCCAGCGGAGGTCAGTAACTGCAGTGTTTTTCTTTTTTTGCACTGTTTGTGGATCTGTTGTGCCATTTGCTGGGTGACTGGCAAAGGTTATTATTATGAGATTAAGGGGGCTCAGAGCTCACCGGCTGCTTTGGGCAAGATAATGATGGTTTTAGAGGAAAGAAGAAAAAGAGAAACAGAAAATAATAATAAAAAACAACTGTTTGTGTAACATGCTGAGAAAGCAAAGCAGGTTGGATGTAATGGAGGATTCCAGATGGTACCAAATAGAGGGGCCACTACTAACCTGTATCATTCCACTACATCTCCCCAGTTCTGATCAGTCCAAAACCACAACCACCCGACATTATGCACCAAATAAGATCTTTATTCAGCAAATGAATACAAATATTCTCCAACACCATAATTCTCCCCCAAACATTAGCACTCTCTAACAGAAAACACAATTTTTCCACCAAACACCATTGTTCTGCACTAAACATCATCATTCTTCATCAAACGCCATTATTCTCTAACAAGCAAAGCAAACACTACCATTCTCTATTAAACACCATCGTCCCACAGCAAACTTCATCATTCTCCAGCATACACCAGCATTTCCAACAAACACCATCATTCTTCATCAAACTCCATAATTTCCCAACAAACATTAACAGTGTTTGCAGTTGAGTTCAACCTGTCTAAAAAAAAGACCTAACCAGTGTGAATGGCTGAGAACCTAAAGTTTTTGTTTTTGTTAGACAATGCGTTGTGTAATATTTGCTCTGGGCTTAAGAGAGCATTTCATCGTCCTCCATTGATTTTTATAGGTTTTGTTGCCCTGGGGACTTGGCAGTAAGGAGGATTTAATTACTCAACAGTGCAGCTGGGTAGTGCCAGACCAGGAATGTGTGTACTCTACTTCAGATATTAGAAGGAGTTGTGCTATCATCAGTGCTGCAGGAATGGAGAGCTAACTGCCCGGCACGGTGATGTATGATCAACCTTCAAACTAATGCAATTAACTTTATAGCTGACAGCAATGCTGTGATTAATGCAGCTCACAATTACACTCGGTTATGGTTATACGCGGCTCTGGTCACTCACTGAACATGCCGTATCCAAATAACAGCAAGCCATTAACCTCCAGCAAACGGACAATGTTTATTTTCTACATCTTTCTTTTGGACATTGATAGGAGCTGTTAGCCTTTCGTCTATGCATTTCGTAGAGCAGAGTAATGCAGTTCTGTATGTAAAACTCTACAGACCAAAACTGCGGAAACAGGCCATGATTTACAAGTCAATTTACCAACAACTGAAACAACTAAACTTAACCATCTACTTTACCTGCGGTCCCAGAAGACCTGATTGAGTTAATGAAGCCAGATCCGCCTGAGGGAATCAGGGGCATCTGATTAGGGCTGCAATAAACTCTTCAAGAGAACTTCAATAACACCTACTGCACACATTTAGTCTAAACTCATTAACATGCACTTACTGCACACATCGAGTTTAAACTCATTAACACTTACTACACACATTTAGTCTAAACTCATTAACACTCACTTACTGCACACTTTGTGTTTAAACTCGATGTGTGCAGTAAGTGAGTGTTAATGAGTTTAGACTAAATGTGTGCAGCAGGTGCTCAACTCATTAACACCTACTGCACACATTTAGTCTAAACTCATTAACACTCAATTACTGCACACAAGAGTTTAAACTCATTAGCACCCACTGCACACATTTAGTATAACTCATTAACACTCACTGCACACATCAAGTTTAAACTCATTAACACTTACTGCACACATTTTGTCTAAGCTCATTAACGTTCACTTACTGCACACAATTAGTCTAAATCCATTAATACTCACTTCACATATTTAGTCTAACACTGACTGCACACGCTATTACTGCACACATTTAGTTTAACACTTACTGCACACACTATCACTGCACGCGTTTAGTCTAAACACTTTAACACTCACTTACTGCACACGTTTAGTCTTAACAGTTATTGCACAATTTTGCACATAGTTAGGCTAAACCCATTAGTACTGCTACTGCACAAATTTCGTCTACACCTGTTAACAAATTTACTGCACATATTTAGTCTCCTCAGCTAATTGAACACACTATCACTGCACCTCTATATGGCTAAATTCATTAACACTTACTGCACAAACTTAGTCTAAACACATTAACACTCACTAATGCTCATAGCACTGCGCAGACTTAATAAAACGAATTTCTCACACTGTTACTGCACATCTAGGAACAATCCCATTTGTTCCGGGTAAATAAACACATTGCCATTCTATAGAAATGTTTATTTCTACCAAATTGCTATTGCTTTCAAACTTTTTTTTGCCTGTAGTGTGTCTCGGATGCGGCCTAGTTCTTTCTATGATTTCACCTGGAGACTCCAGGCTCAGAACTGCTGCAAATGTCAGCTTAATGCTACATCAGCAATGATAATGTCAAACCCAGAGAGAGAAATGGTTATGGACTTTATGGTGAGTGTGTCTGGCGTGCTTGTGTGCCCAGAATGATTCAGTGCCCGCTAAATTTTTGAGGACATCTGGCTTTTCTGAATGGTTTTCACATAAATGCGCATGTTCTCTCTGCCACATTTTATCCTCTTGTTGTTATGTCAGCACTTATCAGCAGTCAAACATTTTAGGTGTTCAGGGGTGCATTCAGCAATCGACAACTTGAAAGTCATTATTTTGTCAAAACCTCCTCTTCTTACCAGTGAAGAAACCTTCGTACTTGTACTCTTCACATTTAACTCAAAAGTGACAGTGAAAACTACAGGCAGGCTTGAACAAAATTTAGTTTAAATTGCAACACAGAAAAAAAAACCCACTATAAATACTATTTAAACATTGTGAAAAAATATGTGAAAATGGAGACATTTGTCATTTTGATACAGGTTGTGGTTGTGGTATTTATACTGTTTTGGTGTGGTGTTTTCATAGTAGTTTTGAGTTGTTTGTTGCATTTCAGGTTCAGCTTCAGACACGTAGAAGTAAACAGACAGTCTGACATAAACTGCATGCTAAAATCACCTCAGCTTTCAGAGTCTCACCTCTCAAAAAGAATTTAAACTAGCACCACCTCAGTGTTCTTTACATGCGCTTGTTTCATCAGCCTGATGGAAAACAGATGCTAAATGCTAGTAGCATTGTTTACGAAGCTAAAAGCTTGTTGCAAGCAGTTGTTATTTTTATAGGCAAAAAGGCTTTTAGAGCTGGTGGTGGTTGTTGCTTGAAAGCTGTAGGTGGAGAAAGTTTTTAGCTTTTCAGAAAATGAAGCAACACAAGTTGGCTTTGCTGAGTTGACTTAACCAAACATGACGATTTAAAACAGAAGGCAACTTTTATGCTTTCTTCAGCAATGTTCCTCTCTGCAGGAATGACAGACAACCTTGCATCACACTGTTGAGGGTCCCGTTATAGCGAGATGTCTGACAGACATACGCACACACATTCACGCTCAGATGCTAAGATGTTTGCTAACCTGGAGCCCTTCTCCCCCCTGCTGTCTAAACCAATCTCTGCTGTCAATCACTAGCTCTAATCTCGTGGAGAGGACTTTACAGTGTGAATGGAGAGCAGAGTGAGTGAATGTTGAGAACAGTGCCAAGATCAGAGCACACACATGACATTTTTAGGGTTCAGTGCAGTGACTAGTCATACATCCCAATGCTAATTATATTTCCATCTGACTGGGATTTTTTCAGAGCATTTCACATTCCTGCACTCCAGCCATCACGTGCATTTGTACCGTTCCACCAGCATCACCTGATGTCATGTAATGAAGGACTGACTACATTAACTAGGTGTTAAATGGTAACTGGACATGTTGGCCATCCTCAAAAAGAGGTTTGAAAATTGTTACCAATGCACACACATCAAGTCACAATGCATTGTTTATTTGTATCTATTGTAATATTGGTGCTTTTGAAGTAAATAGATGCTTACAGCCGAAATAAACTGTAGATCAGTTGATTGACTTTTGCCCAGTACTGTACACTGATCAGCTGTAACACTGAAACAACTGCCTAATATTGCGTGGGTCCACCTCAGAGCTTTGACTTGTCACTATTTGCACTACCATGCAGCTCCATACACAGTAAGCTGCGATACACTATGTGTTCTCACACCTTTCCATAATTTCTTGTATCATTTTCTGAACTTTACACTAGTTCTAAAAATTTGAAATCAGGGTTTTTATATCTGCAATTTTGCAGAAATGTGTATAAAACAAATTTACAACCGAGCTGTTGATGAATCTACAGTAATGTAAAGTTTGCATTTTGTCATGTGCACAAAATGAGTGACAAGAGTACATTGGAATACTTGTTTTGAGCTTCAGATGCTGATCCCCAGAGTACAAGACATTTATAGTGTACTATTTTTCACTTAAACATACAAACAATTGAACAGTAATGTAAATGTTGTCAGAATTAAAAGAAACATCTCTCCCTAATAGGAATTCTATAGGACAAATAAGAAACATCCACCTTATATACATTAAGGGAACAGATCAGTCACACGTGCGAACAACAAATAGAAGCAGGCATTCATGAGTTCGCTTGGACCTATTTATATAATGCTAATCAGTGACTGCTAGCTTTCATTCATTATAAGCAACACTGGCATTACTGACTGAACATTTCTATAATGTAATTTGGGATAATTACTACAGGGGTCCTTGAGATACAACACAATTCCTTTCCTACGACAGTGATAACCCGAATTTTGGTGTAGGTCGAAACGCACCCTAGCCTAAGTCTCTTACTTATCCTAACACAGTTGTAAAATCATAATCTAGAATATAAATACACAACCAAAGGGCATAAATGTACACTGTACTGTAGTAACAGAAAAAATGACAAAAAATGAGTGTACAAACACACTTTCAGCAGTCCAAAATGGTGTAGGTAAGTGCACTGGGCGTCGCCAAATCCCTCACTCATACGCCGCATCACTGTGTATTCTGCGTATACTACTTATTCTTCAGCCGTGCGCAAGCAGACTAGTTGTGGGAGTGAACGTCGTAAACGCGTCATAGCCCATGTAGTACGTTCAACATGAAATGTTTACACAGTGTAAATATATTTTCAGCTTTTCAAAGTCACAAAGTTTTGTTATGACAGCCACGGTGCATCTATTGCACTGGTCTCCACCAATTAAATTGTCTTAGTTGACTGCAGTAGCCTGAACAATTAACAGCCAAGACACTGGCAACAATCTGCATTTTACAGCTTTTACAGCCGACTACTCCTATTCTTAAGATTATGGAAAATGTCCATGCATCCAATCTAATTTAGTGTCTGGCTCTGTATAAGTCAACACTTTGGCTCTGCTTGCTGCAACCACACTTTTTTTGTGATAATGTCCTGAGTACTTCCTGTGTCTGGCAGTGCTGTGTTTGTTTCTTCCTCCGACTGTCCTCCAAACCGCATTCATTCAAACAGAACAAGTCCACAAACCTCCTTTCCGTAATGTAATTCCTGTAATGTGTGTGTCTGTGTGTGCTGGGAGAAAACAGCCCACTGAATTTTTCAGTTAACTCAATTAATTCCCTTGTTAAAGTAACAGAAAGGTTTGCAGTTCTCAAGAATGCCATTAAGAGTATTATCTACACTAATTAAACACAGCAATTAAAAATACCATCTGTTAAAGCTGTGCACCACAAAAAGTGTCAGGCTGGGCGATAACTTGCAGTATATGTGCACTGATACTTGTACTGAATGTTGGTATTTGTCATCATATTTTGCTGCTCTGAGTATTTTATTGGTGCTGATAAGGTTGGTCCATTACTTGCCAACTTATAATTGCCTTGGCAATGCTGCAGACAGTAAAACCCACTGAACTGAACTGAACTGAGTCGAGTACACTAGGGGTGCAATTTCATAACTATTTCTTTAGGAAATGATTCAGTGGGCTTGTTCATGTTGCACTGAGCTTCGCCTCAGAGCTGAGAAGGGAGCCCGCAAGCCAGGCAGTTTTACCAGCAGCACCCGGCACTGATGCATTTATGCATTTTTACTAGTGTTGTCAAAATAGCATTCATGTAATCACCTTGTTCGGCCCTTTAGCAGGCTAAAGCCCTGCTGCTCATGTGCTGTATGTTGCTATGACAGAACATTTATCTCTCATTCAAACATAACTTTAAATGGCTTTTGAAGTCCAATACTTTTGGCACTATCAAGAGACTACACCAAACAGTGCGCATAGGGCACTCGTGTATAAATCAAAGAGGGATGAACTAACAAAGTGTACAAGTACAGTTTTGAGTGCCTTAACTGTAACAAGATTACACTGTTTATTTTAAAGAAAGATGAGCTGGATCCATTGAATGTAAATGAGAAATATAATATATAAAACACTCGGTGGTTTGAACATACTGCCACTGTCACTCTCACTGTACACCGGTGATGAAAACTGGGAACTCTGTGTTCACTCTGTGAAACTCATACTCGGCTTCATGTGAACTCTATAATGACAGAAATATCTTAAATTAATATTTGAAAGTTATAAATGCATTAACGAAACACTTATAATCTGATTACTTATAAAGCCATAACAACATGCTCTGCTTAAATAGAAAAAGAAAATCTTTAGGGTCAAATCTGGGCAATTAAGACAAATGGGATTTATAGCAATTAACTGTGTTAGTCGTTAGTAGCTTTAATCTCTCCACTCCTGGTGACTTAAGAGCTCGTCCTGTCCCTGGATCAGTTACTGACAGAGTGAACCCTCAAAACCCTGCAGACCCTCACTGTCCCGGCTCTGGGCGTGTGTGTGTGTGTGTGTGTGTGTGTGTGTGTGTGTGTGTGTGTTTCCCCCTGCTGGCGCTGGGCGGTAACTGCAGGTTTCCTGTACCTGCGCAGCACGAGATGCTGCAGAATGATCACAGCTTTCGGCACACACGCTAACACACACACTCACACTCAGCCTTTATCTGAAATGATGGAGACGACGGGGAGGATGAGGGTGCACACACACCTAACAGGTACACACACACACACACACACACACACACACACACATCTCAGCTAAACCAGGCTATAGCAAGAAAGGGCAGAGATAGTCTTGCTGTAGGAGTGCCTGTAGGAGTTAAGGACGTATACTGAATACTCTCTGTGTGCTTGTGTGTGTGTGTGTGGGGGGGGCGTGTACATGTATTTAATGTTTTAACATCAGTGGTTGTGCGTCTTAGATTCTGAGCTGCTGTGATGCATGTGACAAGCATTTGTTCATTACTAGTGTGTGTGTGTGTGTGTGTGTGTGTGTACTAGAGAGCTAGAGAGTCCTTTTGTCAGCATTAGCCTGGAAAGAGTCAGAGTCAGAGCAGAAGAAAGAAAAAAAATATGATGTTGCAGTTATAATTGCCTCAGGAAAGTCCAGCATTTTAGCTGTTGTTTATTAGACGAGTGTATATTCTTTGGGCTTTTTGATGTGAGGTCTTGTTAATGGGGGTTAGTAATCAGAATCAGAGGTAGAATCTTTATTTGGCAGTTAGATAATACGTTTTTGTTCTTGGTGTTAAAATGCGCTGCTGTTGTCCGGGAGGGGGGAACAATGGGGGGACATAACGAATGACTTTGAAATGGTTCCCATGCCCATGAACTAAAATGAATGTCATTGAGGGTCTAAACTTGCATTTCTGAAAAGTTGCTTTAGGACAGTGTCTGCTGTGGGAATTGTTGAAATAGAGACAACATCGCTCTATCCTTGCTCTGCCCACTGATGTGTTCTTTTTTTAAACTGTTTTTAACTGTTGTGAGGTTGAAGCAACACGGAAAGCTGATAACAATCCCAAAGAGAATCCATAGCTTAGTTTATGTCAGAAATGTTTGCAGTCACATTTACAGTGTGTTGTCCATTTTATGAATAAACATTTTATGTTGTCCGTTTTATATGAATATGTGCACGTTCAGGGGAATTTTTAAAAATAAATATTTTAATAAAAAGTTTTAAGGAAGTACAGGGAGGGGAAGAAAATTCACTGGCCTCACCTGTTTTAGGGTTGCTTGCTAACACAATAGCAAAAATCCCTTCTTACTCCAGCTGCTGTAATACTTTATAGAATTTGCTGACATTTGCGCCATCATCCTGCCATACCAACATTACAGACATTACAGCAAAAACAGAAAGCGTGAGAGTATGTAGCCTTGAGCTACACTGGTAAAGTTGAGCTGTTCAGTGACAGCAAAGAGAAAAAGAGATGTTTAACAAGCTTTATACACGCAATAGAACTGAAATGTCACTTGACATAAAAACAAACTTGAAAAAAATAAGGCAGCAAGTGAGTAAATCTGAGTGACGCTTCAGTTTCTCATTAGTTGGGACCGGATTTATGCCAGTGTTCTGTAAAGTTTGTCCAGTTTTATAACCCTTGCTACCTAATGCCTGAACAGAGCGTCTGAAATAACAAGCAGACGTCATAATGTCAGTTTGATTGAGAACAGAGACATTCACTTTAGGCTGTAACATCAGTCCTAGATCAAAAGGGCCCATTTGTGAAGATCTTGAGTTATTGATGTCATCTGTTTGTTTCTGGACTGGTGTCTGTGTGTTTGTGTGTG
Source organism: Hydrocynus forskahlii (assembly GCA_037974365.1). Taxonomy (NCBI): domain Eukaryota; kingdom Metazoa; phylum Chordata; class Actinopteri; order Characiformes; family Alestidae; genus Hydrocynus; species Hydrocynus forskahlii. Next base: position 10,967 of record JBBPCX010005138.1, read on the forward strand.
CGTCTGTGTGTGTGTGTGTGATTCTCTGGGTTACACATATGGCTCGACTGAGCCTTTGGCAAGAATGTCACTGAGCATGGACCAAAATTGTTGATAAGTCCAGGCGAGTGAGGAGGAGAGACTCTTTAACCTTGACTCATTGTCCTTCCTTCAGTTTCTCCAGCAAGCAACTTCTGACTTACAGTCAGTGTTCCACTCTTGTCAACCCTCGCTTTATTTTGGGCTCATCTGTTTATGGGTTCACACGCAACACTGGCTGGGCGTTTTATTCAGCATTGATTAAACCATCTTCAGCATAATGCCCGTCATAACGTTGCCCTGTGCTGTTTATTATGCAGCTTTCCTTCGCCCATAGTGTTTGCTGCCTGAAATATCAGTCATGATATTTTCCATTTAAATGCATTATTGGGATCATTTACTTTGCAGAACGTAGGAATAGTTTAACAGTTTCTCCCCTGGGCTCTAACGTAATTGATCACCAGAGATGTGATCGATGACCACAGTCCTAAAATGGACTAAAAATGTGGCTTCGAGATGGCCTCTATTAATGTTTTAGCGGTGCATACTTTTGCTATTTATTATTCAGAAAAATATTAATATGCAGATACATTTTTGTCCATCAAGGTATAAGGAATCGCACCCTCAGAAGTACGACAGTGTTTCATTAAGGTCTAGTTGTGTACCTTAATGAGTTTTAAAGGTAAGATTTAAAAAAAAAAGAGGAATATGTATACAAATATATTTGTACATCTTAACGTTTTTAAAATTGAAAACTAAAAAGCCTACAGTCAAGACAAGATGTATGGAGTCTGTGAAGGCATAAGGAGGTCTGAAAATAAATACCAATTGCAGCAGAGTATACTACAGTTATGGTCCCTATCTTTCCCGAAGACCCCAGTAACAAACATGTACGCCCTGACAGTTTAGCACTTTATTTGACAGTGTGTTGTACTGTGTCAAAAACTGCATGAGCGCAAACTCAACACAGTTTGAGGCACAGGAGAGACATCCATACATTTTCTGTAACAGTTTAATCCTTACCAGGGTCTTGGCGTACCCGGAGGCTATCTGGGTGTCTACAGGCGCGAGCCAGGGTCTCAGCCTTTTTTCATTAATGAGTGGATTAGAAGATATCATTTCTGTCATTCTAGTGAGAGGAGCCTCTCTCATTGTCCGCCTTTCTTTCCTGTTCTTTATTAATGATTTAGTGTTATGAATGTGTTGTGCTGAAGATTGCAAACAGCTCTTTAAATTGTACAGCGTATTACACTGTGAAGTTGTGTGACAGAAATGTGTATTCATGGCAAAAAAAAGAGACTTGAATCAATGACTCAGCCTCTTTTGTTAGTCTGCTGTCCATGTCGAGTCACACGTCAGTTTAGGCTGAGTTGGGTTCACCCATAACCGACTCACAACTCCCCTTGAACTCGCCCTAAATGGACTTATGACTCGACATGGACAGAAGACAAAAAAAAAAAAAAGTTATACCAGAACCACCAACTGTCAGAACTGAGACATAGATGTAGGAATGCAACGGACAGATAGGTAATCCGTATGGTTTGATCACAAATTAACAAATCAGTCCAAAAACAACTACAAAAACCATAGAGTGGAGCACACACACAAACTCAAGCACAGGCTCACTACTGAGTAAACAGCTTGGAAGCTGCGAAAACACAGTCACCGGGCAGAATAGTAAAACGCTTATTCAAACCACAGTACAAATGAGATCAGTCCTTCACGAGGGAAGAGATAGGTAGCAGCTGAGGGGTGTGACTAATCTGGCCTAAAGAAACAAGGCAATGAGGAGCAGATACAAGCCAACCAATGAGAAGACAGGTTAAACATGTAACTTAAAGTGAACAAAACACGGGCGAAAATGATAATGACTGTTAAACCGAGACGAACGATTGAGGTGGAGACGGCAAGGCTGCGACATCAACACGAATGCAGAAAAGAACTAAAACCTTTTGTTTTGCCTTCCATATGTAACTTTGCCTGCTAGTTTTGCTTTCCGTGACCCAACATACCTGATTCCTGTTCATTCCCAGGTTTGGTGGCTGTGTTTGAGTAGAAAAACAACCAGACTCTGCTGGACACTGCCTCTCCAGGACTGGAGCTGTACTTTTAAACTTAGTTAGCATCACGGCTGTGCTTTTAACCACAGACTGCCTCCTTCTTCGAAACACTCCATTGACTGCTTGGAGCGCTTCAGTTCTGTTAGACTGACGGTTTTCTTAACTAATGAAAGACATTATTTGAAGCCATATTAAACTTGACATGCTACTAATGACATGAGACTCACACTCAAGATAGGAAGGATTGTCACTCAACTTTGATTGTCACTCAAATTGACCATCTCTGACACACAGTACGGTGCATGTGCATATATGGTGCAGGGTTTTACTTTGGATGGGCATCAAAGTCTAGGCAAAAGATTCACACAGGATGTTTATTGAGGATTTCCAATAGAAGCTGTATAGAACATGTGTTTTCCTTCGGTCTTGTGTGTTCCTGTGCCGAATGGTGGCGTTGGCATGTGGCTGTTTGTTGACTCGCTGCGGTTTGGAAAAGGCTTTTAGTGCGCTCCTGCTAGAGTAGTGCGTCTGAGAGGGAGGATGACTAATGAGCTCTTCATCACCCCTCGCTCTTTAACGGCTCCTCGTCATGGGCTGAGACCGCAACAGAAGAAGCGCTTGAAAGGCGGTGGGCGTCTCCGAGGGACCGCACTGCGAGCAAAACAGCTGTAATTGAATGTGACTCGTGAAGGCGGAGAAAAATCACAACTGATTTCAAATGGAGTCTTTACAGCATTATGATTGTTTGTGTTTTCAGGCGGAATGGCTGTTAGAGGCTGCTTTTAAAGAGCAAGGGCAATGCAAGCTGGCATTTATGATGGTCTGTATCTGTCTCCAGATATTTAAATCTGTCACTGAGTAAAACTGAAAATGCTTTGCAACGTTTGAGTTTTAGTCATGGATTCCAAAACTTTTTTTGTCATGAACTATTATACATTACGCGATGAATTGTTTATATCTAGTATGTCACTGAAACAAGTGGAGAACTTGCGTGGAAAAGGCAGATTGCAAGCTTTCAGTCAACAGTTTGTTTTTGCTTGTGAGTACTTATGTTTGAGAGTTTGATGATGAATCTGATGATTTTATATGATTTGAATATTAATTGAATTTGAAAAGATAGTGTTGTGTCTTGGAAGCAAAGACATTTACATTTTTCAGAATAACAAGTTCTGCCATTATGTGCAGTACTCGGCAAACGTCTTTGGCACCTATTCAGATTGTTTTTCTCAGCATGTACCCTTCTGCTGGCAGAGTTAACATTAGAATAGATGCAAACAAATATGAAAGCAGTAAAAAGTATCAAGATTTGTTTTGTTTTATATTTTGTGAGAGTACAGGTTTGTTTCCAGAGTTCTCCTCGATGCCTCTAGCAACTGCTTGCATTTGTGAAATTCCATCAGCCGCTCCTGATTTAATTTCATGAAGTCAGACCAGGTTTCTGATGGTTACTACTGGGCTTCCACAAGGAACACATTGATATACTGTACATAAAATCACTATTTACTCTATTTACTCTATAATGCAAATAGTGTTCTTTCTTTTTAGTTTTATTTGGTATATTCTGATATAATAATGTGGACAAAACTCTCACTGAGCATCTTTTGCACAGTACCGTACATACTGTATAGCTGGGTGATTAATTGTATAATGGTGTAATTGCACTTACATAATTACATAATTCTATTAATTATGTAATGCAAACTGCATCTAAAGCAATGTGGCATGAGTGTTTCTAAGCTATTAAGAGTTAAAGCACTCCAAAACGATCCATGACTCAGCACTTTTGGAGGCTGTAGCGGTCAGAAGCAGAAGGAGTAGATGAGCAGAAATGAAGCTGTATGTACTTTACAGGCTGCTGGGTGTATCTGAGGACACACTTGTTCTTTTCCAAGTCTAGTCAGCCGCTTTGGGGGGGGGGTTTCGCCTGTGGCGTTCCATAGGGGTCCATCCTCGGCCCTCTAAGAGAACTCATGTTGGTAATCTCAAAGCCCCCGTCACTTATTTGTGATGGTGGGATTAATTCTTGCAGCAAAGTAAAGAGTGTTTTTCCATTTCTGAGCAGCATGAGAGAGCGAAATCCCTTCAGCAATGTAGCGGCTTCACGGCTTGTGGGCAGAATTCGTCTGGAACTTCAAACCGGCTGGCAAAGTTTTCCTTAACCCTTAGAATGCTATTCCTGAAAACTATAAATCATTGCTCTTAATTCTGAGTGATGGTAATGGATCTAGACATTTTGGGGGGAGTGGGGGTGGCATCAAGCCTCGCAGCCCCCTTGGATCATTTTTTTTGATTGTTGGGTTACTGCCATTTTGCTGGCATTTGATCCTGCTGACAGCTCTGTCGTCTCATGCTGCAAACTGACAAACACATCAACCTCCAAAGAAATTGGATTTCATGTGAATCAAAATTAAACAGCCACATCTGATAGAATGGCTAACGAAAGCCAGGCTGTTTGACACGCTCTGTTTTCTGTTTTCCATCTTCCGTTCTGGTTTCTATTTGTTGAGCGATCTGTGCTAATCTATGACAAACAGAGCAAGTGCGTTTTGATTGATAGTTTTGATTAAACTGAACTCAGCCGTGCCTGTGGTTGCTGGAGTTGAAGGCGGGCATGTGTTGGGGATGGACAAGGTTTTCTGTTTGGTTAGTGCTCAGCGTTCATTCATCTGCTTCACTCGTGATTTGCAGCTTTGTCAAATTTAGTAAGCATGTCCCTCTCTCTCTCTCTCTGTCTCTCTCTGTCTCTCTCTCTCTCTCTCTCTCTTTCTCTTTCTCTCTCTCTCTCTCTCTCTCTCGTGTGAATGTGTTTTCGTAAGGTGGCCAACGACCTCAAAAACTCAAGACTGTTGTCTCCCATAGCAACAGCCACAATATAAAAGTGGGTATATTCCTTTGGGCCTCTGCATTCAGTTCTGTTTAATTCAGTCGAATTCAGCTTGAAAAGACTCTATTATCATTACACTCCATTGATCAGGACAGTTGTTTGTTGTTTGCTGTGTCGCTCTCGTGCTGGAGACTAGACTATAAGGCTGTTGAGTGGGGGCTTCACTCAGCGCGGCCTCTCGACCCTCAGCGTACAAAACCCCAGTGCCTCTGAAACTCTCAGAGGAAAGATTACATTCAAGGGTATTTTGGCCAGCTGGATTCCTATAAGTCTACTATTATATAATATCATGTAATATAATTATATAAGTCTGTGAAAATCTGTTTACACTGGCACTGACTGATATAAAACTTTGCTATATATGACACAAGTTGACTCAAGACTGAAAAAAAATGATTGGAAGACTTTTTTCTGCGTTCCCAAAAGGTAAACTTGGTGGAAACGTTCTTTTATGAAAATAGGTATTTATTCTGTTATTGCCAATGTGATTAAAATGACTTTATCAACGGTTTTCTTTTTGAAAATAGATATGCCAGTCCAATACAATTCGACTGAGGACAGGCAGAAATGTTAAGTAATTTTAGGGCCACTTTCACAAGAATGAAAAGAAAAACGGTATAAAACTTCTGTTAGTAAATTAATAGCCGGTCTTGAACAAATTATAGCTTAGTATAGTATATGATAATTTACATATAAACATTCATAAATATTTGTGTGAGAAATAAATAATGAACTGTACATCAGTACATGCGTACAAATCAATACTGCAAATTGCTGAGATGTAAAACTTTCAATACTGACATAAGCTTTATGTTTTTATATGTGTATTGCTTATGTAATTCCTTTTCCTATACTGTACTTTTCCTGTACTGTATTAGGGACGCCTAATCAAGCAACAGAGAAGAAGTGATGTGACATACGACTCTTTTTTCTGGTAAACTTTTGTTGACTGACTGTTCTTATAAGTGTTAGCGTAGGCCATCTGTGTCATGCAGTGCTGGACTGGCCATAGGGCATTCCTGGCGTTTGCCCGGTGGGCCGATGGTAATTTTGGGCTGGTATGTGTTGTGCGCGGAATCCCGTCAGCACCCCCAAGGAGGTTTGACTCAGTTTAATCAGCCAGAGGACTGTTAACTGTGTCTGTTTCTTGTGTGTTTTCTAGAATGCACCAGCGGGGCTGAAGCTGGTAAATTCTGGTAGTCAGGACTGAAGGAGTCACTCTTAATATGTCTTTTGCAAGCCGCAGATGTGTTTAATCTAGAACAGCTCAGCAATGTTCGCATGAATGACTACTACATACTACTACATACAGCATTAACATAACATAGCATAACATTTGTGTTTTTCTTTGTTCATGACCGCGTTTTTGATTTTTGATGCAGGGGCACAGTTCACCAATCTAATGTCACGGTTAAAATATTAAAAGTGCATGATTTTCCCTTGAATAACTGTGGGAATGACACAACATACTAACGGAACAGAAGCCACAAATCTGACGGATATCCAAACTTCACCATGATGAAGACAACATCCACGGCACTGCTATCAGAACGGAGACACTCTCAACGTCATAGTTTGTTCGACTCCATAATGGCCTTTTTACATAAAAAATTGTCCTTAGTGCTGAAATTAATAAGTATTCTTGAGGAAATTCCTAATAAAATGGAAAATATCTCTTTTCAATTACCACGTGGATGTGTTTTCAGCAAAATCTGATGGATGTGTTGGTTTTATTTGTGTATTTTGGATTCTTCTCTGCACTGCTCTGTACCCTGCACCGGTTTATGTCATTATTTTCCAGCCTAATACACAATGCTTTCTTCCTTGTTTACTTTTGCTGTTTTATTAAAGTAGTACACACACAGTAAAGGGTGTGTTTGTAGGTCAACTGACCTCTTGACCCAAGAGAGACCTGAAATGGGTGCGTCAGTGTCGTGCACAGGTGAGTCGTGTGGTTGAAAGATTTTGTCATTCTCTGGTTTCATTCCAGAATTTATTTAGAGAAAGCTTTTACTACACTCCATATAAAGTGTCTACTACCCCCCTCACACACTTTTTTTGTCCCTTGGTCCCCCACAACCTGTTTTGAGTGCCTCTGCTGTTTCTATTTTAAATCTCTCATGTTTGTCAAAGGCCTAATGGTCCTCAGTGAGTCTGACACACGCTGAGGTCGGAGTCTGAGTGTGGCCTAAAGCACCATCAGTGCTAAAAGAATGATAATGGAGAAGCTCACACCCCACCCCCCTACCCCTCTGATGCACTTTTGATCTTTGTTATGTGTTGTGGGTCTTTGTCATTAATGAGGTCATTTCCTGTTTGTTCCCCATCACAAAACATGCATAAATATATATAA
>JBBPCX010005159.1:0-18278 GCA_037974365.1 Hydrocynus forskahlii
ATTTACTAATTTTGCTTATTATAATTTAGCGCTAAAATGCATGAAAAATTATATATTGCCATGAAAAATGCTGTGATGTCCGGTCCTCCCCCGCCACAAAAGCCAGGATATCTGCGCTTTCCACAAATTTTTGGCAGTTTCCGCGAACAATAATTAGATGGGTTCTAAGAAAAAATCAGAGAATGACTGAATCTGCGACTGCTGAACCACGTAAGCGGAGGTTTACTGTATATAGGTAGATAGATAGAAACTCTAAACTAAGACACAATTTAGTACAAATGATCTAGTACAAGTTATTGTCCACATCTAAAATTTGTTCAAATAATTTGTATTATTCTAAAAGTTTATCTGAACCGTGCACCTCTGGTCTTAAGGGTCTGAAAATCCTACTGTGGGTGGCATGGTGGTGCGGTGGGTGGCGTTGTCGCCTCACAGTGAGAAGGTAATTGGTTTGATGCCTGGCCAGGCGTTTCAGGGGCCTTTCTCTGTGGGGTCTGCATGTTCTCTTGGTTTCTGTGAAGAGCTTTGCTTTCCTCCCATAGTCCAAAGACATGCATGCACTGTGTGAATGTGTATCCAGGTGCTCCAGCTACCCCTGCCCTCTGCAGTTCTGTATTACTTTGTTTGGTGAGGCTGAGAACACTATTGATCTGTGGTGGAGGGAGATGTACCTCACATTTCTACTTCATGCATGACATCAGTGCAGCCGCAGTAATGAAGGCCAGCAGGGAGGTGATGAGTGCTGCAGCTCTGTACAGACTAACAGCAGCATAGCAGCTCTCCAGGACATCTGTGAGGAAGAGAGTGAGAGACACAACGGTGACATCAACTGCGACTGTAGGCATCAACAACTTCGGTGTTTTTGTCCTTCAACACAGAGGGGTGGCACAATATCACTTTTTCCTGTCTAATACTAAAACTGAATACTCAACACTCTAATACTCAGCCTTGACTATCTGATACTGATACCAGTCCGATACAGTGTTTTTCTCTCTTCAATGTCTAATCTGTTAATAATACATCTGTCTGAATCTATAACGGCTCCCTGCTTCCACTAGGGGCCACTGTGTAAGTTATAAAACTCCAGTTTCTAGACGCATACAGTGTCCAGTGTGTAAATTCTGGAGTTCTGTGTTGGACGTGTTCTACACTGGAGTCTGTGTTTTAGTGCACTATGTAGGGAGCAGGGAGTCGTTTGGGACGCAGCCCTGTTACTCGTTTACCCTGTTACATCCGTGTTACTCCTTTTCTCATCTGTGTCTCTTTATGGAGCATCAATCAGAGTTTAGTTCAGCATTTCTGGGCTTTTTCTGAAATCACATCCAGAATTTTGGCCCGTATTGGACCAAACCGATCAGATCAGCACACCCCTTGTATTCACTACTAAGTATTACATATACATATTCATATTCATAGTTACTCTATAGACATGTTTACTGAGTCTACGCCTACATCATATTAATACAGGCCACAAAAGTAATATAAAAATATTTAAGTTTGGTCTTATATATATTATATTATTTAATAATATTATTATTAAGAGATGATTTACAGGTGCATTTGTACTTCAGGGGAATACATGAGAGAAAACATGAGAGGCTCACACATGCCAAATACTGATTTTAAGTAAACATTTTAATTTTAACTAAACAAATTATGAACTTAAAAATGCCAAGTGCATTACTTTTCTAAATTTCATGTGACTACAATGAAGATGAAGGGGAGCAGTATGATAATTAAATGTTAATCCTTTAGTCTAAACATCGTGTTCCAATGAAAAGACTTGAAAACAAGCTCAGTACAGATATAGAAAAAGTATTTGTCTGTCTACAGGTGTTAAAACCTTAAAAAATGTGACTTTATTTCATTTTAACACACCAGTGCGTTACTACCCAATGTTTAAAGCACTGTGAGACTTTGTGAACATTTGGAAACAAATTTCTGGAGGAGCTAGTGAGCAGATGGCTACCTTTGGGTTCCAGCGTTCTGGTGATGATTTGTCCTTCATGCTCCACCACACAAGCGCACTCCTCTCCTCCCTCACACTCCCCCGACCACAGCCTCTGGCTCACAGTAAACACCTCGCCTCCTGCCCTCAAACACACGGCCTGACCGCGCTCTCGCCGGCCGCCGATCGTCCAGAACACCTTCACCTGTGAGGGAACCACGCCTCTGACCACACACTGCACAGGAACTGCATGCTCGTAACTGGAGCTGCTGGGGAACCAGATAAGGTCAACAGAGGGTGCCGTGGAGCTGTGTGCTGCACAGATAAAGAGAAACGGTCCGAGCAGGTGGACAGTCACAAACATATTATTATTATTATTATCATTATTATTATCATTATTATTATAAATAACAATACTACTACGACTATTACTATTTCTACTTCTGCTACAACTACTACTACCACCACTACTACTACTGCTACTGCTACTGGTACTACTACTACTACTGCTACTTCTACTACTGGTACTACTACTACTACTACTACTGCTACTGGTACTACTGCTACTGGTACTACTACTACTACTGCTACTGCTACTGGTACTACTGCTACTGGTACTACTACTACTACTACTACTGCTACTGGTACTACTACTACTACTACTACTGCTACTGGTACTACTACTACTACTGCTACTACTGCTACTACTAATAGTACTGCTACTACCACTACTACTACTTTTATTACTATTAGTACTACTACTACTACTATTACTGCCACTAATACTGCCGCTACTGCTGCTACTACTACTACTACTACTACTATTACTACTACTGGTACTATTACTACTACTGGTACTACTAACATTACTACTACTTCTACTACTAGTACTGCTACTACTACTACTACTACTGCTACTACCAGGGTCGGACTGACCATCTGGCGTATCAGGCATTTTCTTGGTGGGCCGACATGCTAAACACCACCCCCTTTCGCTTTGGTCCCTGTGCTGTGTAATGCATTTGTCAAAAAAGTCAGCAGAGGAGTTTATTTCTTGACCATCGGCCCATTGGTTCTTTTCTTTACTGACACGGGGCTGGCCGCTGTGCCAGTGAACTAGAGGGTGAGATGGAGAGAGAAATGTAAAGGGGGCGTAGAGAAACTACAAAAGGAAAAAAAAAAGCACCTCAGGTAGACGCTGCCAGAGTAAAGGAACCCATCAACCACCCTTGGTAAACCTGTACCATACTGGACAGTTAGTGCTGTCATATAAACTAGCTGTTTGCAAAGGTATGGTGATAACACACCAATAAAACTTGGTTTACGGCCGCGCTAGTTTGTCTTGTGAACATGGGTGAAATGAGCTAATAATATCATCACCACTAGGAGAGCGGCTATTTACGACACATTGTGTACACTGGATAAAACAGTAGACCTTTAAGTACGTTCTTTTATGCCTTCCATGCTGAGCTAAATCGTCTTACTGAAAGTGAGAACATTATTGTTACCACCACTCTTCAACAGTAACAGCAGTTACTCACGCGCACACACTCAGAATGCCCTCTCTTTTTCCCCAAATATTCATTAAAAGATTTTTGACTGGGTAAGTTCACAATTTATTGAACACTTCTTTGTTGAATACTACTTATAGTGAATACTGCTTGGTTGGTACACACACTCATGGGAGCGCAGAGATGGGTGGTGTGTGTTATTGTTATATATAGCTATTACTACAGCTGCCACTAGTACACCTGCTACTATGACAATTACTACTACTGATGATAATAATATAATAATAATTATTATAGATAAATATTACTATAATAATAATAATTATTAGTGTCATTAAGAAACACAGGAAGAGTGTTGAGGTCTGCAGCATCACAGACTCACCCTGCACAGACACACTCGTGCCGTTGCCCACGTAAATCTTCTGTTTTTCTGTTACAGCGCAGTAGTACATCCCAGAATCTTCGGCTGTTGGGTTCTGAATGGCTGCGGGACACGCCGTGTCTGAGGAGGGTCTGGCAGCGACATTACTGATGGCCAAGGTCCCGCGGTCCGGCTCGACCCTCATCCAGGCCACGGTGTAGCAGTAGGCCTTCACTCCCTCCAGCTGGCAGGACATTCGGACCGGGTCTCCGGACTGCACCCTCACCGCGGATGGGAACTGGCTCAGGGTTCCACACAGTACTGGGAACCCAACAGCACCAGCAAGAACCTTTTACTTCAGGACCAGCATCCCAATAAAACCGTTTACTTCAAAACCAGCATCTCATCAGAATCGTTTACTTCAAAACCAGCATCCCAACAGAACTGTTTCCCTCAGACTTTTCAGTTTCAACATCTATCTTTTTTGCAAATTATACTGAATTTCAGTAGCAGCCTTCCAGAATTATTAGTACACTTGATGAAAGGATGAAACAAAATATGTGAAAATTATCAAAATTATAAGACAATTTTCACCTATCATATAGATAGACAGATAGATAGATAGATAGATTGACTGATTGATTGATTGATTGACTGATTGATTGATCAACTGATTGATCAATCGATAGATTTAAATAATTTACTTTTAATGTAAGTTACTGTAATAAGATTTAATTTTAAGTCATTTTTGTTGGATTTCTTAATGTAAATAGGAGCTGTAAAACCTTCATGCAGCTGAAGGGAACTGGAACTTAAAGGGAACTTTAATAGTGTGGTACAAGAAATATTGAAAGGTTTGAATCTACATCACCATATGTAATCTACATGCTGCAAAACAGCAAAAAAATTAAATTCAGTTGAAATCCACATAATAAAACTCCAATTCAATTCCAGTTCAGTTTCCTGTCCCTGGTCTTCAATTCCAGTACCCTGTTTGAACTGCAATAGCTGAATCCACTCCTAAACTGGCCCCAAGCCTTGTCTGAACTCTACACACAGTGTGTGTGTAACCTTTTGAAGTCTTTTCTAGTCTCCCGCAAACCAGTGAAATAAAAACAAAACAGGAGAATAAAATAAAAGTCCTTACTCGTGGTGATCATGGTGGAAGTGAGAGGGAGCAGGACGAGTGCACTCATGCTGAACAGAAGGTTTCAGACTAAACCACCGACAGGACATGTCTCAGTCCACCTACCCACAACTGCATCTCCCAGTCACGCTATTCTGAAGAAAATGTCTCTCCGGCTCCACCCCACCCCAGCCACTGGTGGACCGAAAACACCTACACGCTTGTTAAGATTAGATAAGATATGACCCTTCATTAGTCACAGGTGGGAAATTTGCATTGTTGGAGCAGCAAAGTGGACAGAACAGGAGAAGAAAGTAGAAGCAGCTGTACAATATAACAATATAATGCAAAACAACTGTGCACGATACCAAAAATGTCCATATGAATACATGAGTCTCTCTTTGTGTCTACTTATATAGAGAGACAGATAGACAGACAGATAGATAGATAGATAGATAGATAGATAGATAGATAGATAGATAGATAGATAGAAATATATGTACACAGCGAGTATCTTCATATGTCTTGTAGCAGCAGATACTGAATGAAGCACAGTAATATTCCATCAGGATCTGAACACTCCCCCATTTCACTCTTTATTACAGTGATGAACATGTTTTACATTTACACGTCAGACTGATGATAATTAATAATACATTACACATTTTTAACATGTGGTAGATCTTTAAGTGATTTTTTGTGGCTCCCGAACTCTGAATTTCCTCCCTCAGAATATTTACAAAGCTGTCTTTCTTTTCATAATCCAATTAAAAATGTATCTTTTGCTCCTTTCTGATTTGTTCTTTCCTGCTGTGTTGTTGTAATTTGGTCATTTTCATGTTCATTATTTTTCTCTACTACTTAAGATGCTGTTTCTTGTTCTGTGTCCATTTGTAAAGTGATCTTATTATTGTTATTATCATTCTTCTTCTTCTTCTTCTTAATAATGCTAATAACAGTGCTAATAATAATGCTAATAATATTAATAATAATAATAATGCTAATACTATTAATAATAATAATAATAATAATAATAATCATAATAATAATCATAATAATAATAGTACAGGCTATTCTTGTTTTTCTTGTTTCATTATTTTACCTGATTTGTGTCGAGCCACAGACACAGAGTGTGTAAATAAAACACACTGGTTTAAAACCAAACACACAAAATTCAAGATTCTTTATCTGTCATGTACAAACTTTTACAAGTACAGCACTGTGATTGGTAGACGGTGTTCTGTCTGGATAAAAATATCATCCCATGTGTTGTTTTTAATACCTGGTTTGCTTCCCTACTGTCCTGATATGTCTTGTCTGTTTATTAAAGATAGAGACTCTTAAAAGATACAGATTTCCTGGCCTCTGTTCAGCATTTCATAATGCTGACGGCACAATGATGTAAAGTTATGGAATGAAAGTGGATACTAAATAATTTATAGTAGATACTGGACAATTCATAGTAGATACGGAACAATTTATAATAGATGCTGAAAAATTCATGGTATAAACTGAATAATGTATAACAGACACTGGATAAATTAAAGTAGTTACTGAATACTTCATAATAGACACTGAGTAATTTATAGCAGATACTGAACAATTTATAACAGATACTGAATTATTTAAAGTAGTTGCTGAATAATCCATAGACACTAAATCGTTCATAAATGTTCCTGGATAAGTCATAACAGTTACTGAATAAACGTCTGCAGTTGGAGGAGATAAAGTTGTTAAAGGAGAAAATAGAGTATCTGTGGCTGAGGCGCAGTCTTCTCTGAACTGCAGGCTTTTCCACTGACGTGATGAACAGTGGACTGCACTGCACCACCACGCTAAGCTGCGAGAACTGCGTCCAACCACAAGACAGCGAAGACTCTGAAAAAAACACGCTGACCCACAAAGAAGCGTGAAATCTACCACTTTCCGTCCACACGCAGCGTTGACCTGACACACATTCACAGCCATCCAAACCATCTCTTTTCACACCACCTCTGAATGTGCCCCAAACATCTCAAATACTCAGTTAAAGAGTTTGGCCTTATTCCCCCAAAGTTCCCAGTCACTGTTTTAATAAAATAAAAGCAGTTCAGATACAGACAATGCAGAAAAGAAGGTGAAAATGTGAAAAAACATGTGTATAGATAATGAAGAGAGCTGTAGCTCTTCATAAGTTCCTCAGAGAACTGAACCCTCAAACGTTAAGTGCTGAAGATCCTCGGTAGGACTTTTGAAGGTCCAGGCTTTTGAAGGTCCTGCTGAGTTCGTTCATACGCCCCTCACCTTAGTTTTTCTTCTGGCTGTGGACGAAATTCGAGATTAGAGAATGGATGAATTTGGACTTAGACACTGTCAGCTTGAAGAAATGAGAGATTTCCCACCCACCTTTAAAGTACAAAACCAGCCCAGTGACCATCATGATCAGGAGTAGGAGACTGGAAACCACAGCCAAAGACGCATAGAGGTATTTTACACAACCCACATTGTGTGGACCTGCAAATCCAGGAGAATGCAAATGGAAATTATACCATAATCCTCAAATGTACTAAATTACACTGTAAAACATGGATGAAATTTTGAGATTATATTGTCATATATTGCGATTGCAATTCACTTTTGGATTACAGTAAATGAATAATGTGATTGAACATTAGCCAGTATTATGCAGTATTTTGTCCATATTAATTGACTTTACCCAGTCAAATTTGGTCAGGATGTACAAAGTGCAAAAACAGTGGTAGGTAGAGCCCTAGTACTCAGAATGAAGTCAGAGAATTTTATTTATTACAAAAAAAAGGTAAATCTAATTTTTTTAATGATATGCATAAGAACTTATAACATCCATTAAAAAAGCCCCTCATTCCCACCTGAGTTTCTTCTGGGCCAACAGACTAAACCAGGCGTCCCAGTCCTGGAGGATCTATATAAATTTGGCCAATATATTGTGACAGGTCCTGATATGCCTCACTCATTATTTACTAACACTTAAGATTGAGGGACACATTAAAATTATTATACAAGCCTTTATTACACAATACGTATCACAATAATTCATTTTTCTGAGGTTTGACAAGTTTGTTAAGTTGGACCAGAAGGTATTTGATTATTTTATGATTTACTTATTATTAAACGTTATTCAACGTTTTATAGTCTGCACTGCACTGAATCCACTTAAGACTAACTAGATTGGATTTCCATGGAAAAAAATCAAAGTGTGATTGTGTAGTTACTATAAAACCAGGGCTTGGAGACACAAAAATTGTGGTTTTATGACCCAAAAAAAAGTTTAAGAACCAACAATGTTTCTGTCTTTCTTCACTGAGTGTGCAGTGTTTTACCCCTGAACCATGGTGGGGGTGCTGACTCACAGTCTATGACCACGGTCTATAAGAATGGCTGAAATGGGTGGACCGAATTGCTCTTGCCCGAAAATGGGCAGGGAAAGCATGCGTAATTATTTCTAATTAACCTAAAATTAACAGTGACACACATCTTTTTTCCAACTGACCTGAGTGTCTTAAAGTCTGTTTATAAGTCTTCTGTGCTTCACTCCGCAAGACTGATTTATTACTTTGCTTTTGTCACTTTCTGGCCACCATAGCCATGATGTCACAGACTCTACCTCTGCTACACACTTTTAAGGCAACTTGCCCCTCCTCTCTCTCTCCTCATACATTACGGAGGTCACTCGACCACAAAAATTGAAAATTTAAACAATCAGTACTTGGCTCCTGATCAACTAATCAAATATCTAAATGCATGTGCACTACACTGGATTTTAAAGAACGTTTTAGCATTGAAATTTAGCTAAAATTCAATACAGGCTCGGAGGAGAAGCAGGTCCAACAAACAGGTGGAATAAAATAATAATAATAAGGTTTACGAAGAACAATAGTGTGATTGCTTTTAGAACAAATCTGCGTATAAATTTCACTTATTCAAACTAAGCAACCAACATACAAGGATATTTAAATAAATACAGGTCAGGCAGACTTGTGGATGTGGTTTAGGACGCACTATGACTTACTGTGTGCTTTAAAAATAAACAAAACTTTGGTTAGCGAGCCACGTATGGACACTAAATTACATGTGCAATTATTATAACTAATCATAAACATATTCAACATTTTGGTAAAGTTTTTAAGAAGGCAGCATCGTTCAGCTACACACTGTGGTTCAGTTCATTATCCATCGCCATCATATTGTAAGTCATACCGTGTCCAAAATCATGACCACAAGTCTGGTTCACCTTAATGAAAAGCTGGATGAGGTTTGAACATGTCCAGAAAAGTTTTGGGGATGTTTTTACTGTAAAAGATTGGGTTACTATTGATTTCTAGAGTTAACGACATTAGACCATTAGCCTTGTAGCTCAATTTCTGAACTAAAGAATCAAAATTTGAACTCCAAACACATTTCAACTGATAGAACACATTTGGCATCAGTGGAAAATAGTGAAAGCTTGATTTTTCACCAAGTACTTCCTTTAATTAGTGTGTATGAGGCATATCCTTCCTAGGCAACCCAAGCCATACAGAAGAAAAGAACATTCAATCTAAGGCTTTTCTTTGTCCAGCCTGTTTCTTCTAGACATAACTGAGCTTAGTTTAACATAATTTGATAAACCATAAGCTCCAAAACAAACTTGGCAGGCTTATAAATGAGGCTCTACAACATCTGAAATTTGTCTCAGTGATCAAACTGAAGTCTCAAAATTACCAAAGTCAAACAGTTTTGATCCATAAAGTTGTTTAAGAGAATAAACTGAGAACCAATGAGAACAACAGAGGAGCTTCATTTTGCTTTTACTCCTTATTTCTCTTAAAGTGAGGTTTTGGAGAAATAAGTCAAACTTCAATCATCTCCACATAAGAGGATGATGTATTTCTAATGAGACAAAGAACTAACTCTTGCGAGCAGCAAAATCTTCCTCTGGGCAAGCACACTAAAACTAAAAAAGCTGACTTTTTTCAAACAGGTACATCATTTTCACATGAATATAATGTAAAATCACACAATTTTGTTAACATAATAAACACAAAAATGACTAACAAGGTATGAGTACCCTACCACGTTGCTGAAGTGTCTTATTGAAGGTGTCTTTGCCATATTCCACCACACAAACACATGCTGGCTGTCTCTTCCACTCTTCGGCCAAAAGTAGAAGCTGGTTGATGGTGTGCGTCCACCTAGAGTGAGTGCGTCCCGTCACCTTCTTTCCATCTATAACCCAGTACACATTCACCTGAGCTGGTAAAAGTCCAGTAACCAGGCACTGCAGAGGCACTATGGAGGCACCGGAGCGCACTGGATAGATGATCTCCAGAACTGGAGACACAGTGGGGTCTGGGGGTGGATACATTTGGAATGTGAGGTCCTTTAATAAAGAAACAGCATTGATGAAGTAGATAATGTGCAGACTCTGTAACTGCTTTGTGTGCACATTTATTAATACGGTGGGTATTTTGCTCATTTTGTCACATACGGACAGAGTAATTTATCAGTAGCTCCAAATTCCCTTGGTCCCCCTTCCCAAAAACTTTGAAAACGAGCAATGATAATGTCCTGGTGCTGCTCACTAACAATCAGAATAACATTTTTATTTTACAATAAGATCATTTAAACATAAAGGAGATATAAATCTACATAATCCAACTGCAGATGTAAACAGTGGCCACGACATACACCAAGTACGTTGCTGAATGTGCTGGAGTGCAAAGTGCCAAGAACCCTAGTATATTAACCCTATTAATATACTGTGGGAGACCATGTGAACATATATGCATTTTTCCAAATTTTGTCCTCAGATTAGATCAATTGTCCAGTTCCACCCACTAGCTAGGGGCCCTTTTACACAGGTCTACAGGAACTGTGTTGTATCGGGAACTGCACTCTTTAACTTAAGTTGTTAGTTTGGATATCCTTTGTTTTATTTCTTGCAGACAGTTTAAAAAACAATGGCTCCTTTCCAAGTCCATCTGATGTCTGAACAAAATTTTTTGACCAATCAAAAAGCAGTGATGCAGCAACACTCATCTGTGGCCTGCTTTTGGCCCTGCTGTCATACAGCTTAGATATGGGTTCCTTTTTTATATTGAAAAAACATTTGTTTGCGGTGTTTCACGGTCCTTTGTACCAGTGGAAAAGCGCCAAAAGACTTCAAATCACACAATACCAACAGCACTGGGAGGGTGAAGGTGAGTTTCTTTTGTAAAGTCATGCGAAGTGTGTATTTAATTCAAAACTCAGCTTAATACATTACCCTGAAAGAACATGTAAAGGAGGAATAAATAATGTTCTCGAATTGGCTACTTTCAAACCTCCCGCCTCTGAGTACAGTGGTATTTCACCATTACAAGATGCGCTTTCTTTGTGTTTCTCTCCACACTACCAAAACCTTTACAGTCATTTTTATATGAAACTGTAGCTGAATTTACATTAATATTTCTATTACAAAATAATAAATTATATATTTCTCAATAAGGTTGCACTAAAATGCATGAAACTTTATATATGTCCACGAAAAAAGCTGTGACGTCTGGGCCTCATTTAATTTACCGAAAAACATGAGAACACTCGAGACAATTCTGGTCTGTGTCTGCCAGAGATGTGCCGCAGGGCAGCAGCCAATCAGCAGCAAAGAGAAATAAACAATGTCCTCAGATTGGATACTTTCAAACCTCCTGCCTATGAACACAGGCGACTGTGAGGTCTGGGGCTCGTCCGCCACGCCCCCTTGTCCTCGTGCTGGTTGTTTATGTTTGGGACGGCGCTGAGCAGCTGAGGTTCATTCCGTTCCGGAGGCTGATTGCCTTGCTAACTGCTGTGCCCAAATATAAACAACCAGCATGAGGACGAGGGGACGTGGCGGATGAGGGCCGGACGTCACAAAAGCAAAAAAAAAATGCGGAGGATATCTACGGTTTCTGTGAACAATTATTAGTTCGGTTCTCCGAAAAAATCCACGAGAGACTGAAGCTGTAACTGCTGAACCGCGATTAAGCGGGGCTTTACTGTATGTATACACACATATATGGTCACTTGATGACCTGATCGGGTGAATCGGATGTTGTAGAGCACGGAAACTGTAGAAGCACGCAGAACACTCACCCTTCACTATAACCCTGGAACCGTTGCCGATGTGGGCAAACTTGCCCTGCACCACCACGCAGTAGTACATGCCTGAGTCCCTCACCGTCTGGCTGGAGATGACTGCGGAGCACACCTCTGTCCAGCCGTGAGAGGATGAGCGCACAATCACTTTAGACGGGTCGGTGTTGCTCATGGTCATGTTCTCTGGATGGGTTCGGAACCAGGCCACGCTGGAGCAGGGTGAGTACAGCTCCACTACGCTGCACTTTAGAGTGACAGTCTCTCCAGCTGTTACCTCCACCACATCTGGCCACTGAGTCACAATGGAGAGGCTTAGGTCTGTAAGAAAGTTAATGTATTCAGTAAAAGTCCACTTTACATAGATTAGCTACAAACACTGATGGTTATTTTCTATGTGTATATATATATATATATATATATATATATATACACAGATATATACGGCTTTTTTTTTCTTTATCTCTTTTTTGAAGGACAAATTTTGACTAAACTGAGAAGTTTGAGGCCTGAAGTTAAAAACTGCAAAACTGTGCAATAAGTTGTTCTTATAATTTTAATTTTAGCCAACGATTCTCTTTTTTTTCACGGTGTGTTGAATATTACTGACAACTAATGAATATTTGTGCTAAATGAATAGATATTTACACCGATTACTGAATACTTCTCTTGCACTGATGAATATTTATATTAAACTAATGTGCAGGTTGGTCCTACACAGAGTGGTAAGTAAAAGCATCTCAAATGCAGTCAGAAAATATTTCATTTATTTCTAGAGTTTTTTAAACATAAAGTGATGCCAAGTGAACAATTTTATTTTGTACATTATTTCTAGATCAGTAAAACAAGTGCAGTGAGATAATCGCCTTTTACAATTTCTTTAGGTACATACAAAACAGCCCCACAATCCTTTCTCTATAATGGGCATATATATAAAGTCAGCCAATGAGTGTAGATACTAGTTAAGTCTCCACTTTATGTACTTCATTAACTCTCACTTTATAAAATAAAACAATCATAGTTAATTGCAATATTTAATAATAGTTAACTTCAAAGCTATAACTCCAAAGCTATGTAGCTTCACATATAGTATATACCCTACCAGCCACCTAATATAATTATAATTATAATGTGGATCACCAGAGGAGTGTTATCTTTAACGAGTTATAAAGTGACAATCATTGGGATGACACCTCACCTGTCCATACGATGTGAAGTAGCCACAGCAGCCAAATCCACACGCACATGTCGAGAATGTGACTGAACATGACCCAGCGAGCTTTAACAGGTCAAACATCTACTGACTTCAGCAGAAAGCTTGCCCACCGCAAAATATCCTGAAGCGACCACGACAAGAGGTGGTGCCTTTCTCAGCAGGCCTGTGGTGTTAACCTCCTTTTACAGGCACTCGTCTTACCATCAAGGAGTGTGAGAAATGACATCTAAGTGAACTACTCATTTGTAGCCTTGGTTCTTCTTGATGTTTCTTCCTCATGTTCTTAGGGAGCTCCATCTTTGGGGTCTTGGTGCTTCTCCATGGTTTTTACCCATGTATGTTGGCAGCTTCTCAATTGGAGTCTTAGTTCTTTTTAATGGTTCTTGTCCATCATGATCTCGGGGTGCTTCTCCTTTGGAGTCCTTTTTTCATGCAGTGATTCTTCCACATGCTCTTTAGGAGCTTCCCCTTTAGAACCTTGGTTGCTCACAGTGGTTGTACCCATCTTTTTTTCTGACTGCATTTGAGATGCTTTTAAATGGTTCTTTTTTCATGGTTCTTCTACATTTACTTGGCCACCGAGTCGCTACTCTCGAGAAAGCCTATCATGAGCTTTCAGTTAAACGCAGGTGCCACAGGCTGTGGCCCGATCTTCTCCACATTCTCACTCCCCTTCACCCTCAGTACCCTCAGCTTTTCATTGCCTGGTAAGTGGCAAGGATGGGAAGTGCAATGTTTTTCTCACAAATTAAATATGATTTTTGAGTTTCAGCCCTTCAGATTTACCAACGATTGGAGTAGGATCGCGCTTCTCATCTCCCTCCTCACTGGGCAGGAGCTGCGTGGGCCACTGCGGTCCTGAGGGCGGATATGGATATGGCCCATTCTGATCCTGAATTTGTCTGCCAACTCGGCCACCTTTCAACCTCCGGACAGCAAGGTGGAGACCGACTCCAAGCTAGATCATCTTCGTCAGGGCGTCTGTGAGTCGCTATGTGGCTGAGTTTCAGACCTTAGCTGTCCAGACCATGAGGGGCTGGCTCCTCGGATGAAGCACCATCGAGCCGTCTGTCCTCTCTTCCTCTCTGTCCGGGAAACGGACAGACCAGGTGAATGGGGGGGGCTCCCACCTGGTCTGAAGGTGATTTCTTCCAACTTACCCTCCATTTCCCATCCAGTAGTTCAGACCCACATCCAACTGGGCCAAAAACGGATTGTAACGGTTGCATTCACTGATTCGGGTACAGCTGGAAATTTCATTGATCATGCATTCGCTGCCCAGTTGGGTGTGGGATTACAGGCATTATCCCAGCCTCTCAACATCACCGCCATCGACAGTCGGTCTCTAGCCATCAGTCCCATCACCCTTATCCCTCACCATGGAAGAGCACACTGAACAAACCCAATTTTTTGTCACTACCCTCACTTCTCCTCCCTTACTTCTTGGATTCCCCTGGCTCCTCCACCACGACCCGCTTATCTCTTGGTCACAACATCAGATTCATAGCTCCTTACAGGGACGACCTCTTCTGCGGTTCTTTTTCGTTAAGAAAAAAGACGGGGGTCCTTGTGTCGACAACTGTGGGCTGGACGCCCTCTCTGGTGTCTCTATTTTCACAAAATTGGAATTGAGTGCTTATAACTTGGTACACATCAGGGAGGGCGATGAGTGGAAGATGGTATTCATAACGCCCACTGGACATTATGAGACCCTGGTTTTGCCTTTTGGCCTGTGCAATAGTCCCACAGTGTTCCAACAGTTCATCAACGATACCTTCATGACATTCTGATATACTCCAGGACCTCAGAAGAACATATTCAACATGTGAGAGTGGTTCTTCGGAGGTTGCTGGCCCACCAACTATACTGTGGGTTGGAAAAATACGCTTTCCACCAGCTCTCCACCACATTCCTGGATTTTGTAATAACTCCTAAGGGTGTGGCCACGGACCCCCAGAAGCTGCACGCTGTGCGTAATTGGCCCCTGCCCAAAAAAGCTGAAGCAGCTCCAGCGCTTTCTGGAGTTTGCAAACTTCTATCAACGTTTCATTCGTTCTGTTGCGGCACCTCTTACCGCCCTCACTAAACTCACCCAGACAACCATCCAGCTGAACCCTCAAGCCATTGACACATTCCGTCAGTTGTGCCTATTCTTCACTTTACCTCCCATCCTTCATCATCAAGACTCAAGTAAATCATTAGTCGTGGAGGTGGACACGTCCAGTGTAGGCATAGGGATGGTCCTCTCCCAGCGAGGTCCAGACCAGAAACTACATCCTTGCAGTTTCTTCTCTAAAAAAATGTAACCCAACTCAGCAGTGATATGGAGTAGGGGACTGCAAGCTGCTGGCCATCAAGTGGGCCCTAGAAGGGTGGAGTCACTGGCTCCAGGGCAGCGGTGAACCATTGTGGACCATCAAAACTTACTGACTGTTCAACAGATGAAGCAATTGAATGCCCGACAGGCGTGGTGGCACTGTTCTTCGAGCAGATTCATTTCCATCTCTCTTACCATCCAGGGTCAAAGAACACCAATCCCTTGCCTGTCTTTCCACACCAGAGCATTCTTTCACCTTTAAGATGGGAGCTGGAAAACTGTATCCACTGTCATGCACACGGGTAACGTGACACGCAAGAGGAACCAGAAGTGAAGTCACATGGTATAAAAGCCAAGACACTCCGTGATTGGGTTCATTCTGCGTGCTACACTGGTGTAACGGTTGGTCTCTCTATTCGTGACAGAAACAGATCTCACACATGCAAACCCAATGCACTTAACATAACTATTTCAATTGTTGCAATTGTAAAATAATGTAAGAGTGTCTAGTTTAACATTTCCAAGGTAAAGCATTATTACATGTATTATATGTATTCTTTTAAAATTTTCCCCAAACATTTTTGGTTTGGAATTTTGAATCAGTTGTGATCAATAGTGTATAAAACAATAGTGACCTGCACATTTTACACAGACACACTCCCGCAAATTACAAAAGCAATAACCAGAAAAAAATGAGGCAGTCTCTTCTTCCATGGCTGTATGTATGTATGTATGTATGCATGTATGTATGTATCTATCTATCTATCCATCCATTCATCATCTGTTCGTCCGTCCTTCTGCATTCTGCCATCTGTCTATCCATCTATCTATCTGTCTATGTCTCTATCTATCTATCTATCTATCTATCTATCTATCTATTAGTGATAGAGAAAATTTCACTGACAAAGCAGCTCTGACTAATTTAAAGAGAAAATTGTGTCCCTGAATGTTTGAAGGTATGTGTCCACAAAAACATGTGAAAAAGTCTCAGTTTGTAGTTTCTTTAATGATACCTCACCACTGTATCCGCCCAGACTGGTGTACAGTGTGTGATTCCAGCGGATGCTACAGACTGGGCGGGGCAGGAGTAGATCTGTTTCACTGCAAGTTTCAACAGGCTGCGTCACTCTGGGAAAAAAAGACCAACCACAGCGCTGACAGGCCTCTGATTTGCGGCACAGCATCAGATGAAAGTATAAATAAATTCAGACTTTACCTCTACTGCTAATTTAGCTGACGTACGTAAGTCCATGCTTATAGTTAACAGCGAGTCATTAACGGTCAGAATCCACAAAAAAGTCTAGTTAGAGATTACTGAACACCTCCACAAGCTCTGAGGGGGGTCATTACTTAGGCATGCAGTAATCACCATGCTAATTGGTGTGGTACACCATTACTCATCGCTACATTATTGCCAAACTTCCGTGTGCCAGTATCTGTGTGTACTAGCGGGTTAAACATGTGCAGTTGCTCAAGGGTTAATTTTGACAAAAAATGTGAAAAATGCTTGTAATTTGTAGCTGCTTGTCAGTGTAGACACTCAAATTAACACATAGCTTCACCCTGACATTGCCTAACAGTGTACTTGCGCTGCATCCATGTATATCCACGCAGCTTATATCAGCCATAAGAGTGCAGGTACTAACTTGAGTCTCAGAGTACAAAGAGCCTTTGTTTTCATACTTCAGTCAATACATTATTCCTCCGCTGGACTGGAGACAAGACAGGCAGTTTGTCGTCCAAAAAACGTGTGTGGAATGTGAGGAACGTGTAAGAGCACAGGGTCATTTACAACCCCTGAACAGGTAGGAGCTGAAAGCTTTCAACTGTAGGGGAGATTTTTTTTCTCAAAATATCAAAAATTTTCATGTGTTTTTTCATGTTCTGATTGCTCATCATTTCAAAAAGTAAGACGAGCCATCACAAACAGATTCACTTTAGATGCCAATTCATAGCAGGCACTGAACAATTCATAGTGCATGCTGAGTAACTCATAGTAGACACCGAATGATTCATTTTAGGTACTGAATAGTTAATAGTAGATCCTGATTAATTCATAGTAGATACTGAATAATTAATAGTACATACTGAATAATTCATAGTAGACACTAAATAATTAATTTTAGGCAATGAATAATTAATAGTAGATACAGAATAATTTGTTTTAGCTACTGAAAAAGAGACTGAAAAATTCATAGTAGATATAATTAACAGTAGATTCTGATTACGTCATAACAGTGAAGAATTATTCATAATTGACACTAAATAACTTAAAGTAGCCACTGAAAAGTTCACAGTAGTTCATGAATCATTTATAGTGTTCTGGTGGCAGCTGGCTTCAGTCATTATGAGCAACATTACTGCGTCTTCATGGGGTTAAATTCCTTTTGATTTTGCTCAGTAACTTGATGGAAAAGACAGATCACTGTGTTGCTGAAAGGGGGAGTGGAAGTCCGTGCAGACGGGTCTGAGGACGTTAAGGGGTTAAATGCAGAGGGCACATCAAAGCGCTTAACTACAGCCTGACTCACTTACAGAGCAGTCAGTGACCACGCAGGCAGCTCAGTGACTCACTTCCTTCAGGAGCTTCACACAATGAGCAGTCCCTCTGGAGCAGGAGCACAACGTACAAGCGTGTGTGACAACGGGGGGCTGTTGGTCCTGGGGGTGTATGAGAGAGAATGGGGGG
>JBBPCX010005196.1:0-18271 GCA_037974365.1 Hydrocynus forskahlii
GACAGACTGGCAGGATCTGACAGGCTGGGGTCGACCTCCAGCATTGTTTCACAGATGCTGACCACTTCACTCCATCTTCTGTCCGTTCTTGACTTTGTCTTCATCTTCGCAATCTAAAGAGATAACAGTATACTGGCACAGTGGGGCTTATACAAAAATACTTATACTGCAATTTTTTCACAAATGTGACCGTTCTTTTCTTTTTTAATGATAACACACCGACAGTCTTAAAGGTCACATCATGGATTTTCATGATAAAACATTAATGCAAAAGCTTGTTTATTTATCTATTTATTCATTACAAATGGATCTTTTCTAAGTTACCACCAGTGTGATAATGGACACTGACCAGTCATTTTATTTCTCAGAGCCGTAAAGTCACATGCACCACATTTAGTTACCATGACTACGTTACATTTCTCAGGTCACACTGCATTGTGTTTCTCTTCACATAATCTTTAAGGCAGGGGTTACCAAACTTTTTGAAACTGAGAGCTACTTCATTGTCATTTTCAAATCTGTATAAATGCAAATGTGATTAAAGAAGAATAGCAAAAGAATAAAATTAAATGTTAGACGCTGCTGAAATGTTTATAATATCCACACAGTTATTGTACTTCTGAACTGCTGACATTCTGCACACACCAGCATACACTCACCACAACTACGGAACTCGCACAATGCCACTTTAAACCCTCACTGCACAGTTTTGCACTCCATGTTCTCCTCACTGCATCAATTTGCACTAGACATGCTGTTAATACTTGTAAATATTAAACTCTTTCAATACTTGTAAATACTAAACAGTCTTTAAAATGTTATTTATATATATATATTTATATATATTTATATATATAATTAAAAAAAAAATGTTCTCTTCAATTTTTACAAATGTATCTGTATACGTCTCTTTATAGTTATGCAAGAATTTCATTTATTTAAGAATTTAATTACGGGTAATGACGCTACATTGTTATCTGTATATGACAATGAAACTTGATACGGTCCTCAAAGGGAATGTTAACACCATATATGGTGAATTGGCGGCGTTTCAGAATGCTAATGCAGTGTGCTCGAGCACAGTTGCTGATTGCTTACTGGTGTGCGTAGGAAAACCCCGCGAACGTTCGATAAATCTCACCGTTTCTGTTCTTACATTCTAAATTTCACTCTTGGTAAATGAGGCACCAGGATTTCACACAGGCCTGTAAGGTGGAGATCAGGATCACCTGAGTACTAGGACTTCAGGTCTATCTACAACCAGTGCAAAGTACACTCAGTCCTGCCTAGTTACTGAGCATAGTCTCAGTGTTCTTGACTGTGTTTATTCTCCGTGTTTCTCTGACCCATTTCTGGACTTTGGATTACTCTTTTGCCTAGCGGACTTGTCTTTGACCGCCAGTTGTTGCGTTGACTGTATTTGACTCTTTTTCTATGTCTTTGCAGACTTTGTATTACAATAAAACCTCCTGTTTTTTGTACTCTGCATTTGCGTCCATATCCGTGTTCATTACACAGGTGTTCGAAGTGCTCGAAGTTGTTTTGAAACGAGTGAAGCGGTTACCTCACACTGCTCTACAGTGCTTGCTCTTTGATACCAGGTAACATGAAGAACATTTTCTCTTCACATTTGTTGCTTTTCCTGTAAAGGATTTATAAGTTAAATAATTTTTATGTAAACGACATTACAACTTAGCTGTAACTGATCAAAAGTGGTATTGATTGGCTTCTTTTTGAGTAATTTTCATCATGAGTCCCTCTACAGACTCCTACAGATTTCCTGAGGTTTGTACTAGCATGGTGCTGCCACGACAGCTTTAAATATTTATGTCTGCTGGTTTGAATATGGACCTGGATTCCATAATATCAGGAAACACTGAAATGTGTACTGTCCATAGGTCGAATACATTAGAATGTCGTGCACAGAATCAATGTGTGCTTCATACATGCATTACTGCTGCAGTGCCACAGGATACATGTGGCTGGTGTGGTACAAAAACAAATATATAAAAAAATAAATTTAAATGTACCATTTAAACATTTAAATGTATTAATTTGCCAGGAAAGGGGCATACTGATATATATGGACATGGGAAAATGACAAATAATAATAAGAGACCAAAATCATCACAAGTGTACCAAAATCTCACCAGAGTTCCTTCGTTGTCCTCTGAGGGTCTGTTTAGTGCAGCTAGAGCCATACAAACAGGGAAACATGCAGACGTCTCCTCAAACACCTGTATGAGTTAAGAACATGGAGGTAATCTCAGTAATCAGGTGGTAATTATACATATTACTAAAATCGATATTTGTGTCCTGGCTACTGTTACATTTGTTGGTGATTTTCCATTTCTTTCCCTGAACTGTAAAGAGGATTTACACCAGTGCACCTGTAGTGTTTAGAAAATCACTGCATCGTAAAATACACTTTTGTGTCTCTTAAGCAGAGGACAGAATAGTGACTAATCTCAGGAGAGAGAACTTCCCGCAGGTAACTGAAGCTTCACTTAGGAAACTGATGTTGTTTTTTTATGTGACTGGTGAACACTGAAACAGGAAATAAAAAAGTTTGTGAATTGATTTACTAATTGATCATGGCTTGCTTAGTAAACTAAAAACTCCTCCCCTGTTATAACATAATACTAATGACAGAATAAAGCATGGTTTACATCATATTCTAATGAAAAATAGCACATTGTAAACATAAGGGTGAATCTGCATTTTGGCTACAAAACACTGCACGGTGTGGGATAACATGCAAATCATGCTCAGTTCTGCGTGGCCACTGAGTCCTTAGTCACATCCCTAACTATGTTCCTTCTAACACTATTACTAAATTTGACTGGATGTCTAGGCGTCCTGGTAGTTCCAGGCATTGCCGTTTAACAAGTATGAAACTCACTCTTGAAGCTCTTGAGTCTTTGGAAATAGTGAACCAATCAAATTCTGTTGGACACTAAGATAATCAAATAAAAGTCACGTGTGAACAAATCACAGCACACAGTGTGAACAATGTGAAATTCTTTCTCTGCATCAGTAATCTACGTCTGTTCTTCATACCTGTAAAGCTACACTAAGATCAACACCAGCGATTAACCAAGTTACTGCTAGCTAAGTTACACACCTAAACAAACTAGCGGTGTAACAGTGCAGAAAGGTCACGGTTCAGTTCACACTATAGTTCTTACATCACGGTTCGGTACGGTTCCGATACAGCGAAGTTAAATAACAAAATGGTTTGTTTTCGTTTATTTTAAATAAACATCAGTGTATTAACCAGTAAGCACTCACTCTTGCTTATATTTTCATGTATGGATGACAAAAAACAACTGAAACATCTCGTGTTATTAATAGAAATTAGTAATTAATATTAGTCTTACCTAATAGAAAGTAAGTGAGATGGCAGGTATGGCATTCTTTTGCCAACTGGCGACTTTAGTTTCTTTTTTGAAAAAATAAGGCACAAGAATATTTTCACATTTTCATCTACTATGTAGTGAACACAGCACACATGTCCTCTTTTTGAGACCTGGATATTGCATACGCACGGGATTTTAGAATTGTCCAGGATTTTGAGCTGCCTAAACATTCATCACGTCATAAACATCTCTCATAAAGTAGTTACTGTCCTACTCACATATTCTCTTCCACTCAGGGGCGGACTGGCAAGCTGTGCATTCTGGAAAAGTCCAGAATGGCCGTCCGGTGCCAGAACGGCCATCAGCCCGAGATGCGGCTGAGAGGTGTCCTCTTTTTCACAATCCCAAATCTAGTCACCCTAATCAATCAATTATATACCTCTGAAAGGAGCTCAGGCTTCAGAATTTATTTTTAAGTTTTTCTTCAAAAAAATTAATTTGTCCACATTGTCTGTTGCAGGGGCAGATCGGCTGCTGCTGAAAAAACCCTTTCACTGGGACTGAGGTGGCAGGTACAGCCAGAAAACATTTGCTCTCCATTGCCGTCGTAATTCACTGGGAACCCAAAATAATCCCACACGCTCGATTTAAAAGATGCAGGAGGGTCTTCCAGCTCATCTGTGCCGTTTTCAGTTGTCGTGTTATGAGGCTTTCATGAGACGCGAATCATCTTGAAGCTAAACTTTTTAATGGTCGCTGTTTAATGTTTCTGTATGAAACTCACGCTTGTAAATTTAGTTCCGCATTACTTTAATTGCGTCTTCTGCGTCATACCGTGTATTTTCCGTATGACATCATGTACCGAACCGTGACCCATGTACCGTGATGGTTCGGAACGAATATATGTACCAATACAGCCCTAAAACAAACCCTTTTGAAAGAAAAAAGTCAGATGTTAATACACAAATAAGAAAAAACAGTTAAGAGAGTAAGTGCCCGAGGTTTCTTGAGGAATACAGAAAAAGATAAATATGAGATAAACAAGAGTACTGGTTAGTCAGCAAGGTGCTCCTTGAAGAGGGAGGTCTATAAGACAGTGAGAGACTCTGCAGATCTGATCGGAAGAGGGAGTTCGTTCCACCACTGGGGGGCCACGACTGAAAAGAGTCTTGATGCATGTCTTCCTCTTTTTTTGAG
This sequence comes from Hydrocynus forskahlii, assembly GCA_037974365.1. Lineage (NCBI taxonomy): Eukaryota > Metazoa > Chordata > Actinopteri > Characiformes > Alestidae > Hydrocynus > Hydrocynus forskahlii. The sequence goes on from JBBPCX010005196.1 coordinate 4,557, forward strand.
CAATGGAGATTCAAGCCGAGCAGTGCTTGAAGCTCTGAGAGGATGAGAAGTGACACGTTGTTTGATCAGTGCTGATTAGTTTGGAGGTGCAAGTCCGTTCTTGGCCTTGAAGGCAAGTGTTAAGGTTCTGGCCACAGGGAGCCAGTGAAGTTCTGGCAGCAGAGGTGTGGTATGTGAGAAATTAGGAACATTGAAGACTAAACTCGTGCTACATTCTGAATCAGCTGAAGTGTCTCGTTACCTTCAGTGGAAGTCCAGCCAGTTGAGAGTTGCAGTAGTCCAGTTAAGAGATGACCAGAGACTGGACAAGTAACTGTGTGGCTTCAGCGGTGAGATGTGTCTGATCCTTCTGACGCTGTACAGAAGGTATCTGCATGTCCTGGAGAACTGGCCGACGTGTGTCAAGAATGTTCTTCATCTAGCATGACACCAAGATTTCTTACCTTCTTTGAGGGAACAATAACAGAGTTCTCAAAAGAAAGGTGAGGACATGGCTTGGTGATGGACGCCCTTTGATGAAGAGATGCTCGGTCTTGCTGGGGTTCAGCTTGAGATGGTGGGCTGCCAAGAGGAGATGTCAGCCAGACGCTCTGAGATGCAGGTGGAGACCAGTGTGGGTTTCTTCAGAATTGGTGTGACCACTGCAGACTTGAAAGCAGATGGGACATGGCCAGGATTATGAGGAGCCATTGATGATGTAGGCAATATTAGATCTGAGGATATCATCTGGAGCGTACTCGACGGGAGAGGGTCGAGTGGAGACGTGGTGGGTTTACTGGACATCAGGAGCAATGACACATCCTTGGGAGAGAGAGGTAAGAAGCCAAGAAAATGAGCAGTGTTGCCCAGTTGAGCTCAGAAGAACTGGAGAGAACTGGAGAAACAGGGAGAGATGGAAATTTAAGAAGAAACAAAAAGATGGCAAAGACCTTGCAAGGGTTGGATGTCAATTCTTCAAACTTGGTTCTACAGAAGTTAAATCAGTGGCAAATCTGGATAAAAGAGAGCATTAAGCGATAGGGTTGCGGTCACAAACGTTTTTCTTTGGTTACTCCACAGGACCTCAGATAGTCATGGAGCCGGGGGAGAGACACGCTTCGGTCTGGAAGACGAGGGGCAAAGTAGATTAACTGAGCTGTGGAGGGATGAGAGAAGGTCGTTGGTGGCTGACTCAGCTGAAGATGGACAGGTTTAGTGGAGTCAGGGAGAGATATGGAAGAAAGAATAGAGGAGGAGAGAGAGGGCAGAGAGGAGGACATCCAGTTTGTCGATAAAGTTACCCAGCAGGCCAGCTGGGCGATAAAGGACAACGATTTGAACTTAGCTGGATATGTTATAGTAACAGAATGGAATAGGAAGGATGAGGTGTTGAGCTGGGAAAGACTGAGAGGTGTAAAACGCCCTTTACGTAAGAGAAGCAGACCTGTACCCCTCCTCTGCCTGCAGTGCGAGGAGAGTGAGAAGGACATGGCAGAGAAGGGAGCAGCAGAATTCTCCGGTGTGATCCACATCTCTGTGAGGGCCAGGAAGTGTAACGAGTGGAGAAACGCCAGACAAGAGATGAAGTCAGCTTTCCTGATGCAAGATTGGCAATTCCACAGACCACCATGAACCACTGTAGAAGGCTGTGCAGAAAAATGCAGCTGACAGAGGTTACTGTGATTTCTCCTACGTCCTCGGTCTGTAAGATATGTGAAAAGGTTTAGGTGTGCGCCATATTTTCTGTAGTGGTAACAAAGAACATGAAATTCTGTAGTGGTAACAAAGAACATGAAATTCTGTAGTGGTAACAAAGAACTTAGCTGAGTAAGGAATTTGAAAGAATGAGGATCCCTTCCATGAAAATGCAAGAGGGAACATTTATGCTTTATACTTCTGGGTAAGTGTAAGCCACTCTAACACCAGGTGAGAATTATTTCACTGATTGCAATGAAGCTAACCACACCAGGGACAAAGGCACCCAACAAACAAAAAGCTCGCCACAGACAAAAGAGTAATCTAGGACAAAGGTAGTCTAAGTGGACAGCAAAAGCAGCAGTACAACAGTTAAACAACTGAAGAAAATGCTAGCTTACAAGATGGAGAAACAGCCAAGTACACACATTTAACCAATTAAACCCATTCACCAAGTGAAGCAGTGGGCAGCCAGGAACACAGTGCCTGCACAGTGCATGTAGTAATTAAAAAATAAAGTCTACTCTACACTAGTTCTTACAGTGTTAGTGGTTTATATCACACCTAACTGTATTAAACTCCCACTAAACCGTAATGATATTTGTAATAACAATACTAAAAAAGTAATATTATAACAATATAATATATAAGTACAGATGAAGGCTCCTCTAGTGCTCTGACAGCATCAACCGCAATCCTCTTGTACATTTCTCCATACACAAGGAACTGATCCACTTGTCCAGTGCGCATATCCTGCTGGGATTAGTTCAGAAACAACAGATTAGAAGAATATGCCAGAAAAAAAAACAACAATAAATATCAATCAAATCTCAAGGTTTTAATTTTTAACTAACATAATCTGTTTTGTGTCTTTTCCTCAAGCATGCTTTCTCAAAGTCACCACTGATGATTTTTACCTGTTCATCAAAAACTCCACTTGGTATGGTCCACTGAAACCTTTCACTCTGTCTGAGGTGATGAATAATTCTAAATCCATGAATGTTGCACAGGTTCCGTAACAGAAATATCTGTATCCATGGATTCCCCGTTTTCAAAATGAGCTCTTGCAAACTTTGCAGAAGATCATTCGCATCAGGATCAGTTTCGAGCTCTACAACGTGAATTACTGCATTCAGTGAACATTTCTTAATACCTTAAACAAATGAACACATGTAACATGAGCTTTGAAAGTAACAAAGACCAATACAATTTTAGGGAAAGTTTCTATTGACCTTCAACAGATGCAGTTCTGATGCTGTCAGAGGCGACAGATATGGCAAATCTTAATTTTGCGATGGTATGTAGGTCCTCAGAAACCACAGACTGGTCAGACTCAGTGAACAAAACGTCAAGACATGCTTTCGCCTTTTCGATGAGACACCCTTGGTTTGAAGAATGGATGTAATCCTGCAGAGAATTTTGTAATAATAACTGAATAAGTAAATTAAGGTCAATATTTGAATATTATAAGTTAATTAGGGCAGGTGTCAGTGTCAGTGAATGAAGAAACCAACCTCGATGCTGCGTACCACCATGAAGTACAGTTCTTCAGAATTTCTCTCGTTAGATTTCACAGCTTCTTCAATGAATCTTTGCATTTGAGGGGCAGTTTCCTTCATTCTGCACCAGCAAAGACAGCCACTGGTTAAACTGAGCAAATAATGAATGAAAATCTCTGCTGAGGGTCCTGCCATTGATATGTGGAGCAGAGGCCCATAACTTAGGTTCACTGAACTTAGAAAGCTATGTAAAGGAGAACCGTACCCGCATTTCAGTAGAATCTTGAGGACGAGGGACTGGATGGCAGGGTCTGGGTTCATGTACTGCTGCAGTGAGGACGGCTCAGTTCCTGTATCTGTGGATATGCAAATGTGAATAGTCATGTGACTAAAGGCAATGTGATTCATTTTTGATTCAAATAATAATTCCATGTGATAAACCATGGTGACAGAAAACCTCTGGACAGCTACACACCCCATCTTCATTCTAACCCTACACTCACAGTGGCAGTGACTTTTGTCACTGTTTGTCACCAAGTTGCAATGTTGCCTAGCTGTCACTCACCTAGTTGTCACCAGTTAGTAGGTGCTGCTAGTGTAGTTTTGCCAGAAAATAAATCGATTGCTAAAAAATGTATAAACTAATTAATATAATAAATATATACATTTAACAAGTAATACTGTTGCATTTACATTTGAGCTGTGGAGTGATACTGTTTGTATTGGCTTAATGGCATGCCTGTTCAACTCTGCCCAATATATGTGTGAATCCACAACTCAGAAGCTGAAACACACTACAGCTTTGTCATGGACTGCTAAGGAATTTTAATAATTGCTGCCATCCATTCATGAAGTCAATATTGTTAATATAGGAACTAAGAAAGGTGAAAGAAGTTTAGATTAACACATCTGCCCTTTGATTGGCTGTCCCTTGACTCTGTTGCTGCTCATTTGCGTGAAGCTGAAATGTTGCCAGGTGCCTCACGACCTTTCTTTAAACCATGAGTTGGACTACACTCCACAAAACGCTCTTGATTAGTACCTTCAGTAGACGGACTATATTTCACATAACACTCTTGATTAGTACCTTCAGTAGAGGGGCTACACTTCACATAACACTCTTGATTAGTACCTTCAGTAGACGGACTACTCTCCACATAACACTCTTGATTAGTACCTTCAGTAGAGGGACTACACTTCACATAACACTCTTGATTCTTGATGAATTACCTTCAGTAGATGGACCACCCTTCACATAGTCCATGAGCTTGTTCACTACTGAATCAGTCAGTTGCTCTTTGCTGCTGACAAAGTTCCACATGAATTCCACAAAAAATGAGTTACATTTTCTTCTAAATCTGTTTACTTTCAGGAAGGTTTCTCTGTTGAAAGAAAATAAAAGAGAGACGAAAGAGATGAGACTGAAAAACTTAATAACTTTGTTGTACAGAAATTAAACTACATAAATTTTAATTTGTTTTCATACTTGTCAACAGCTCCACACGGCTTATAATCTTGATTTATTTCCTTTTCACATATTTGACAATGTGTCTCATTATGGTCCTTTAAACAAGAAATATGGAACATGTGTCCACACTGTAGTTCAGCTGTGTCATCCTCTGTGAATTCTTTACAGCAGTACCCGCAAAGGACCCTAAAAACAAAATACATTTATGATTGAGGAAAAAATGTATGTATAATTTTAATACAACAGTATAATTTTAATATGGATATAGTTATATATATATATATATAATTTATCCAACACTTAAAATTTCTTTCAAATTAGTTTATATATAGTAATATTTTAACATGGCTATCTTCTGAATTAAAAACTGTGCTTAATATAGCTGGCGTGGACTGCCCTTCATGGCACCATCATATTTTTCTAATGGAAACAATTCCTCCACCAGGAGCCCACACAAATTAATACCAATTTTGACATGATTTTGCTGTTGCTGTTGGACACCAGGAACAACAAATGGGCATCTTTACCCATAGTCCTGTTACATTATTCAAGAACACACGAAATGAGAACAAGTTCGCCGAGCCTTGGCAACAATGCCTCTTTTGATATCTCCTTTTTATGACAGATCTAAAAATATTGTCACAACACTTCTTAAGAACATGAGTCGCCCCCATTCAAATTCCAGCTCTGTAATGAACCCTAATAGAGCCCACATGCATATCTTTTTCGTTGTGAAAAGTAATCTAAGCCTAATGTACTGAAAGAGCTACAGATAAGAGTTCTGGCATGACAGTACTGTGAAGGAAGGGTTCTGAACATCAGAAAGACAGAAACATGCTCATCATTGTTCTCACTCACCTGAACACATTACAGGCGTTCCTTCTACATTTATTCAGTGTTCCTGTGACTTGCTCCACCACATATTCCATCTGTTTTCCTTCCTCTGTATTCAGTTTCTGTACACACAAAACATCACATATTTACTCTGAGAAAACATTTTTAGAGATTATATAATTTATTGAACTTTAATGTACAATAAATCTGCATTACCTTCCATGTGAATATTAGACTTCTTACAAGAATGGTCAGCAGTTTTTTCTCCATCTCTGACTCGCTTTGAAGGAGATGATCCAGGAGGAGGTAGACAATCCACGTACTTTGCCAGAGAAGTCTGGAAATGTGTTTTTCAGTTAAGCTCAATTTTCCACACTGAGCTACTGAACTACTCTAATTTGAGTGAATTTTTAGTTGTTTAGAGCAAATTTGATTAAACATAAGACAGGGGTCTAAATGACCCTGACTTAATAAGGACTCCTGGAGTGAGGAACACTGCTGATGTCTCGGGCTGAAAGACTGGAGCAGCTGATCGCCATTACCTGCTATCCTATCCACTACAGGCCAGTGTGACTGCAGGTTTCCATTCATGTTCAAACACCTGATTCATTATTTAATCAGCTAGTCTTGGGCTTCAAACATCTGATTAGTACTATGAGGCTCTTGTTCAGAATGAAAACCTACTGCCACACTGGCCCTTGGACAGGACTGATGACCTCTGATTTAGTTAAACCTCTAGTTACACACAACACAAGTCTAAGTATAGAATCTGTGTCAGAATGATTATGCACTAGAATAAAATGTATTTTATTATTTAAAAAAAACTATTTTCATCTACATCACACAGCCTACCTGATTTCTGAAGTTAGTTCTGCTGCATTTTCAGCATGCCTTGTAACCAAGGAGTCCTCTGAAAGGATCAAGTCCACAGTAATGGCCAACGCCTTAATTCTCTGTAACCATTCTTGGCAGCTGGACAAATCTTTCAGTAGATTTGCCTTTGGTTGAAGGCCCTGAAGCGTCCGTCTAAGTGCCTTGAAAAAACATTGTAGTTGAAGCGTTATACCAGTGTTTCCCAACCCTCATCCTAGAGACCCCCAGCTCTACAGTGTTTGCAACCCAACACACCCGGTCCAGTTAAACCCCCATACTTCTTTTACAATTGGCACTAAAATGTGCCCTGTATTCAGATGTCATTCATATACAGAATTAAAACACAGTTTCACAACACCAAGACATTCACAGCTTATTGCAGGGCATTCAGACTGTCACCCAATACGAGCCTGCACCAAGCAGCAGTGATGGAGATACAACACTCCCCAAGGTACTGAAAGAGTTCTATGCACGGTTTGATGCACAGGACAAGAGGCCTGTGAGGAAAACCACCCATCCCACCAACCAGGTCATCTGTTTGCCTGTATTCAACATGAGGAGAACTTTAACCATGGTCAACCCATGAAAAGCTGATGGACAAGACAACATTCCTGGTAATATGCTCAGAGAAGGTGCAGATGAACTGGCCTTAGGATACCAAATCTTCTGTCCATCAACTCTCCCCATCTCACTTCGACCACAAGAACACTTATGAGTGCAGTTCATAGACTTCAGTTCAGCATTCAGTTCGGTGTAACTGGATCCTGGATTTTCTGGCAGAAAGACCTGTTTGTCTGCATCAGTGACAATATTTCTAGCACCATTATATTGAGCGCAGGAGTTCCTCAGGGCTCCGTACTCAGGCCACTACTGTTCAGTTGCCTGACACAGCTGAAACCACATCATCACGTTCGCTGACGAAACGACTGGTGTGGCTCTTCAGCCACCATGACGAGATGCGACTACAGAGATGAGGTTCAGCAGCTGGCTGGCTGATGCAGTGATAACATTCTGTCTCTAAATGTAGACAAAACTAAAGAAATGATTGTTGACTTCAGAAAAACTCACTCCTGTCACAGGCCACTCAGCATCACTGTCTTCATAATAGAGATAGCAAAGAACACCAGGTTTGATGACAATAAAGTTCATTTTGATTTTGAGTTGAATTTGTGATGGAAATTTGTTTAAATCTAGCCACCCTGATCTTGAGATAGATGAGCTAGATTGTGATTAGAGCTCTGTGTGTTACTGTGTGTTGGCAGTTCGGCTACTTTCACACCTGCCTGTATAGGCTCCACCTACACTGCTCTGGGGCCAATAGCGTGTGTGAAAATGATCTGACCAATATTAAGCTGCAGAAGCCATGTGTGAAAGGGAAAGAGTAAGTGCTGTGTCTGGATCAGGTGGTGATTATTTCACCACAATCTGATCATAGAGATTTGAAGTAAAAACAGGGTCTGAGTAGAGGTGGGTGCATTAAAGCAGTGAAAGCAGAAAAATGACTGAAATGTTTTAAAGTAAATGTTACCTCAGTTGCTTCCCCTGCAGACAACAGGTCTTTGTTTTTGAGGACCAAGTTGTGGAAAAGTTGATGGTTGTCATGCATGTATTTATTCACAACATACAGCCAAGGCAGAGAGACACCATCAGGCTCGTCCTCGGTTAAATCTCGATAAAAACGTGGTGTGAGTCTGAGAAGTGTATCTGAAAAAGACTGCAAGACACACACACACATTCATGAGGATCATGTCCAAAAGTGTGTTGACACCTTCTCTAAAATGAAGGGTAGTAATAATTTTTTGATGTTTTTTTCTCCTTTTGCTGCAGTAAGAACCTGTATTCTTATCTCGATGTTGGAACCTTGCTGTGAGGATTTGATAGTATTCAAATCCTCACAGCAAGTTAGTACCTAACCTCACTAATGAGAGCACTAGTGAGGTTAGATACTAATGTTCCAGTGCAGACACAGTGACCTAGAGTCTCATCCTATTGGTCAGTGCTTTTTTGGAGATTATTCAAGTGGGTTTGTGCACCTGCGCCACTGTATCAGCAGTGTTTAAATTCTTCTCACCTTATTAAGCTCACGAGTGTAGTCAGGCATGGAGATGTTCACAAGATCTTCAGAAAACATAGCAAAGAGTTCTTGGTCTTTTTTAATGGTTTTTATCCAAGGCTGGGTGATACATTGTTCAAATTTCTCCAAGTGTTCCTTACTAGGGTGAACGCAAGGACCTGAAATGTAAATGAACAAGTAAGAGGAAATGTGCACATAAATGCTCTTACTGGTGTACTGGGTGGAATCTCAGAGATCTCAACTGGATGACAGGTGAAAAGGAAGGAGGATGTAATGTAGTACCTTGCAGATTGATTATGTTTGTCCAAATCTGATCAAATCTGTCTTTCAACACCCAGCTAAACGGGAAAAGGCAGGTTCTTGACTTGTCTTTATGTCCACTTGTTGACATGACAGACACCTTCCCTTTAAATCTATTAAAAAGAAAAACTAAAATTAAAAATGATATGCATTTTTGTATTAATGTACTAACCTATACTCAAAAATTCAGTATTATTTTCATTGTGAGAACACAGGGTCAGTGAGTATAACAAATAAACATCATCTATGGTATATATAATCACTGAATATATATATATTCCAAGGGCACCTGAAAATAGTGAAAAAGGTAAATTTGTGGTGTGGTTAAAAAAATGCTTAAAATGCCTGTTTTTATAGTGTAAACTCTAAATATGTCCCCAAATAAGAACACTCAAGACGCTTCAGGGGGGAAATTCTGGACTGCCAATCAGCAGCAAGGAGAAATAACATTCTCAGATTGGCTACTTTCAAACCTCCCGTCTCTGAGTACAGTGGTATTTCTCTTGACAGTACCAAAGAAAATGTATACAGTTATATTTTATATGGAAATGTAGCTGAATACTTGCATCAATATTTGTTTCAAAATTAGTAAATTATATTTTTCTTAATAATTTAGCACTAAAATGTATGAAAAATTATATATTGCCATGAAAAAAGCTGTGATGTCCAGGCCTTGTTCGCCATGCTCCCTCATCCTCGTGCTGGTTGTTTATGTTTGGGGTGGCGCTGAGCAGCGGAGGTTCATTCCGTTCAGGTGTGTCTGAATGCCTTCCTAACCGTTGCACCCAAACATAAACAACCAGCACGAGGAGTTTCATAAAGCAAACCTCAAGTTCTGCTGAACTTTTAACAATCTTCCCTTCATAAGCAAGATTATGGAGAAAGTAGTTTTTAATCAAATCAGTAACTACCTGGACACTAATAGATTCTTTGATGACTATCAATCAGGTTTCCTTCAACATCATAGCACAGAAACTGCTCTTGCTAAGGTACTAAATGATGTTCGCCTGAATACAGATGGAGGAAAAATAACTGTACTGGTGCTGTTAGATCTGAGTGCAGCCTTTGACACTGTTGACCATAATATCCTGCAAGACAGGCTTGAAAACTGGGTTCGGTTCTCAGGTACGACCCTTAGTTGGTTCCGGTCGTACCTGGAAGGAGGAGATATTTTGTCTCAATCGGCTCATGTGAATCAGAGAAAACCACCATGCCATATGGAGTTCCTCAAGGGTCAATTCTTGGACCTGTCCTATTCAACTTGTACATGCTTAATTTGGGTCAAATTCTTAAAGAGAATGATGTGTCCTATCAGATGAAGTTTGTAGGATCAAGATCTCGCTTAATTCATTTCCAGGAGCTGTGCTGGGCAAGTTACTTCAAAACTGTAAAGCGTTATTTACTTGTTACTGTCATTTCAAAGTAATTCCTTACATTACAATATTAATGTATTTAAAATGTAGCTCATGACGCTCAATTAGCTCATTACACAGCCAGCGGAAGGTGATGTGGTATCAGACTGAGCGGCTTATGGTTAAAAACAGTACGGTCCGATATTAGATCAGTTGCAGGTTCACTCATCTCTCTGCTCTGTCTCACTACAAGAAGTGAAACATTTTGCGCGGACGTTTCTCCTCCGCTGATCTCACGGTGATTTTGGTGAATTAGTTTTGTAGCGACCCTGCAGTAATGTTGTTTAGTGTTAGGTGCTCTGTTAGTTGAAATGTGTTATAGTGATGTGTCATGCGCAAAAGCATCGGCTCTAAGAGTGAATCAGAAGAGCCGACTCCCTTTGAGTGAGAACCGCTCCCCACTTTATTCCTTTCACTGCTCAGCTCTCTCTCTCTCGGTGGCTCAGATCTGCTCACGGCAGAACTTTTGTTTTGATTAGCAGCATGGTGGCCTTGTGGCCAATCACATGTGAGGATATAAGATAATACCATTATGTGAAAACAGAGGGGGTGACTGACGTGACAGTCAGAGGAGCAGTTGGTCATGATTACGATTTGCCTCAGAACTTTGGCTGTGAAACACTAAATGTGGTAGTTTAATTTTAAGGAAAGCCCTGTCTTAGCAAGACCATAACTCAGGCCACATACCATTTGGCCACAAGACTCAGACAAAGGAACACCAAAAGTTTCAGTCATTGTAACTCATTAACCTTAAATATCTAAGCTTTTAGGAAATCATAACTGTTGGTGACTAAAAGGGGAATTGTAACCACATTGTATTCAAGCATTCTTTTTTCTTTTTTTAGTTGTTTGTGTAACTAAGTACGGGTGTATTAGAATGCATTTGTGAATCAAGTCACAGTCTGTGGAATGTTTATCCAAATATATGCATGTTTGGTATCTGTGTAAAGCCCGGATCACGACCCGGACAAAATCACAAGTTGGAATATTCCCACATGAATGGTGTAGAAGTTACAAACTTTTATTTGTCACCAAGGACATTCTCTCATAAAGTGACTTCTCCCCCGCACCCTCACGCCCTGCACTGGGGAGGGGAGTTCTTTGATTGGCTGATGGCCAAATGGCAAGGAGGCGCAAGGGTGTAGCCCGCTCCCCAAAAAATGATGGACCCTTGACTGCAGACTTATGAGCACATTTTGGGCAAGAGACTCGAGCGCCTCTCCCAAACCACTCCACTCTGCTTCCTCCATCGCCGAAGAACTGGGTCAGCTTCAACCTCCAAAGACTTCTCTTCGTCTCCTCTGCCTGCAAGTTCAAGACCCCAAGGCCTGACTCTCAGCTCCATCTGTGCGGCCCCAAGATTGATGCCTGAGACTTTGCAACGTCTCCAGGACAGACGCACAAGTAAAACTTTCCTTTTCATTTTGATAAGCTGGTGCAAAAAGGGTGATCATGCGTGCTAACTTGTCCTTGAGAGGCTGGGCTGTTTTCGCGTTTTCTTCTTAAGCTTGTTGATCAGGGACAGACGAACTGTTTTTCATTACCCGATCCAAGTCACTATACATCCTATCAGTACTCCGTTCATTAGTTTGATGTTTATGTGTGTTGTGTTTGTTTAGTGTAGTAATAAATGCTGTCTTATTGTGACCAGTGACACTTTTCTTATTCATTAAAAGTGGAGTACCTTCATGGCTGCAACCCGTTGCCGGTGCTCTTTAGATTAATAATAATAAGCAGCTAATCTCCCTTTTTCAAGCAAACTCTTTTAATTAGTGCTGTTTAGAAGAAACTTTAAAGGCTTCATTACTGTACTCCTGCTGAACTACTTCGCTGGCCGAATGGTTTATGCTGGATTACTTAATGAACCCTGCTTAATAGGAATAATAATTGACTATTTATTAATCAATTGATAAATATGAGGGTGAATCAGCCTAAACTGATTCTGGTGGAGGATATCTAAATTAAACCTAAATTTTAATTCCTACATGTTGTTTCCTATAACAATGCAGATGACACTCAGATCTATCTAGCTCTCTCACCAAGTGACTTTGGCCCAATTGATTCATTGTGTTGGTGCCTCGAGAAAGTACATAACTGGATGCATCCACTTCCAGCTGAACATCTGCCATACCAAGGAGCTGGTGGTGGACTTCAGAAGGAGACAGCAGCGAGACTACAAGCCCGTCATCATCAACAGAGCTCCAGTGGAAGGGCTGCTGTCCTTCAAGTATCTCAGTGTCCACATCTCCTCAGACATGACATGGACTGCTCATGTTCAGCTCCAGTCCAAAAAGGCCAGGCAGTGCCTGTACCACCTCTGACAACTGAGGAGGTCTGGGATCTCTCCAGAGGTTCGGGATCTCCTCAGTGGGATCAGTGTGGCAGAACGCTGCTGCAGGTCTGTTCTCCCTTCCCTGCAGGACATTTACACCAGGAGATGTTGGTCCAGAGCAGTTCGGACACTAAAGGACTCGTCCCATCCCAGTAACGGACTGCTTCAACTTCTGCAATCAGGCAGAAGGTTCCGCACCATCAGGGCCAAAACAGAGAGACTCAAGAGGAGCTTTTATCCTCGGGCCATCTGAGTCCTGAATCAGAACATGCCCCCACTCCCCTCATAGCATTACCTTAAGAGACTTAAGGGACCTCATTTCATATTCATTGTCATAATTCATGATATTCTTTGTCATATTTCATTTCATATCTGATTTATTATTACATCACATGCTGCTACACCACTGTTTAAATTACTCTGGTAACTATGTTTACATTACTTTGGTTACTCTGTCACATTACACTGTTTACATTACACTGGTCACTCTGTTTACATTACTCTGGTCAATCTGTTTACATTACTCTGGTCAATCTGTCACATTACTCTGGTCAATCTGTCACATTACATTGTGTACATTACTCTGGTCACTCTGTTTACATTATTCTGTTTACATAACTCTGGTCACTCTGTTTACATTCTGTTTACATTACTATGGTCACTCTGTTTACATTACTCTGTTCACTCTGTTTACATTACTCTGTTCACTCTGTTTACATTACTCTGGTCATTCTGTTTACATTTTTCTATTTACAGTACTATGTTTACATTATTCTGTTTACATTACTCTGGTCACTCTTTTTACATTACTCTGGTAACTTTTTTTTCACATTACTCTGGACATTCTGTCACATTGCACTGTTTACATTATTACGGTCACTCTGTTTACATTACTCTGGTCACTCTTTTTACATTACTCTGTTTACATTACTCTGGTCACTCTGTTTACATTACTCTGGTCACTCTGTTTACATTACTGTTTACAATACACTTGTCACTCTGTTTACATTATACTGGTCACTCTTACATTACTCTGGTCATTCTGTCACATTGCTCTGTTTACATTACTCTAATCACCCTGTTTACAATACTCTGTTTCTACTACTGTGGTCACTCTGTTTCTATTACTCTGTTTAAATTACTCTGATCACTCTGTTTACATTACTATGGTCACTCTGTTTACATTACTCTGGTCACTCTGTTTACATTACTCTGTTTAAATTACTCTGATTACTCTGTTTACATTACT